>CABFWB010002628.1:0-35809 GCA_902151455.1 Timema bartmani | reverse complement strand
AAGATGGAGTAGGATCTTCCAATTCGTGGCAAGGCATAACCTATGACTCTACTGACACACACTCCACTACTTCTTTTCTACTCCTACACTTAATCCTGATTTATGTTGTGTAGTTTGTTTTTTTCTTTATCTCTACCTCTATTGACTAACAACCTCAATATGTTCATCGTTTTTATTGTCATATTCCCTGTGTCAATCGACAACCTGAATTTATTGATAAAATTTACATTAACGCGAGCGAAGCCGCGGGCAAAAGCTAGTATTTAATAAAATGGACCATAAATGTATCGGAGAGAGCCAAAACCAATAGTGTTACAATGAAAACACAACACCGAGTTCATCTGGCTGGGATTAGAACCAAAGGTCTACTCCACAGATCAGATCTGAAAACATCAATCAAGTATGATATTACGGAACCAAGAATACAGTTTTTTTTATCATATGCTTACCTATTTTAATATAATTATAAAATAAAAAGTTTCCAACCCTGTATTAGACACATAGATTTGTATGTAAATGAACATATAAAACAAGTGCGAGAAAATTTGGTTTTCATGTAGTAGATTTTTAACTGAGTTTAAATTCACAGCATGCTTTGCCTTTAAAATATATTATTTGTGGTTTGAATCTATTGGGATAAAATCCCTCTTTCTAGGCTAAGCTCATTTGTCGTTATATTGTTATTTTTTACTTTAAATTTAGCTTTTGAACCATACATTTATCAAAATTATTATAGTTATAAATATCATTATTATTATAATGCAGAATAAGTAATATTTTCATAAATGAACAAAGTCAAAAGACAATCAAGTGCATTTACGCAACAAAAAATATTCCATGAAGTTAGTTCGTAATCCACCCATACTAACCGAGCGTCCGCCATCTGTTGGCAAAGATAGTGTCAACATCTGCGGGTATATGGTGTTATGTGGTCAACACAACAAATCCTCCAGCGTTTATTCTCAGTTTTCTAGACCGGAGCTGCTACATTTTTGTTCAAGTAGCTACTCATTTGTTCTCACGAGGCTGAGTTGACCCCACTCAAGATTCACTGCTTCACGGAAAATTTAGAAGCGACGAGGATTGAACCAGCAACTTTTTATCTGTAGCCCGGAACTCTGAAAAATTGACCACGTAGGTGGTCTGACAAATAATATCTAGGATTATTTTCAAGATATATCAGTATTTTTTCTCTGAATGAAAGAGATTCGAGAGTCGAGACATTGTGAAAGTGGGTTTGTTACTTTTTAACTAAATGATAAATTAATGAGCTGAAGTCTGGTTGCTGTGCTTCCTTATTGTATAACTAACCGTTCAGATACAGGAGGTTTAACAAATATTTTGCCAGCATTCCAAGATCTTGACTAAGCGACTAATTGATAGGATTTGTCTTAATGATGGTTTAATAGATTTATTTAAAATGATCAATCACATGGAATGGAGAAGTATTTTTTATTTGTGTACTTTAAGTTTTTTATTATATTTGGTGGAAGTATCATTAACATTTATTAAACAATTCATTATTTGATGATAAAATTTACAATAAATATTTTGAAATATTTTAAACATGATAAAGAACAAATCCATTAAAATAAAATCCTGGTGGAACGTTTTATTTATTTGTTTAGTCTTGAGCTATGAAGTTATGGAAAACTGTTATTTCACTACCAACAAAAATATCCTATTGGAACGTAGATATGCCCTTTTTGCGCTGCGTTACTCTCTCGCGGTATCAGGTATCCTATGATGTGTTTTTCCACGGCCAATGAGTGATGGGTAGACTTTAACTAATATAAACATCGGCCTGCCGCTAATGAATAGGCTTTAGCTTCCACAAAGTCAATCTTGGATAACTTTGCACCAAATGGGTTTAAACTTGACGGAGTGTTAAAAAGTAACAGTAAAAGTTGACGATAGATAGGGCTTGAAAAAAAAAATCTTCAATACAATGAAATATTAAAATAGAGGTATTACTTTAGTGTGAACCAATTTTTTTAAGATGAGAAAAGGTTAGTTATTTTTGCAGTTTTTATAGAATTTTTTTAACCAAAATAAATCAAATATTTCTCTAGTGAAATTATATTTGTCATGAGCATATTAGCATTTGATGAGAATTTTTTTTTAATAAACCGGAAAAAGTTATCAAATTCTAGGATACCCTTGAAATACATTCAAAAACTGGTGACCCACTTCAATGGCCACGTGGTCTAACGCACCATTCTCTGTGTAGACCAGACAACTGATGACGGAAATATCGAGGTTCGAATCTCAGTTGGGTGTGCTGAGAGTGGTTTTGCCAAAATGCTTTTCCACTCTCCCTCCACGAAAATACAGGTACACTTCCTAAATGTAGCCTCCATAATCCCTAAAACCATCAGAGTAATTAATACATGAGTGTATAGCCCGAATGTCTAGTAAGACGCAGTGATAAAAAAAACCCCATTAAATCACTATGTGAAGAGAATTAAATTCAATATTTGTACTGAACAAATATTTGATTTATTTTACCAACAAATGTTTGTTGTTATAAAAACTACGAAAATATTACTCTTAACTCGTAATCCCTACCATCCATTATCGGTGTATTTGTCTTACTACCCATCCACACTATCCTCATATTCATACAAATGAAATAAGGTTGGGCCCACTAATGAGTGTTTGAGCCCACTTACATACGGTACTTCTTATTTTAAAATGTTTATCCACCCACACTGGTAGAAAAGCAGACAAAGGTGTCAGTCCCACCTTTTCTGGTTTTCTAGTGACAGGGAAGGTGTAGCTTGAACCATGGACTAGTTTACTAGAGGTAGGATCACAAATTCTCACTGTGCTATTCATATCCTCTCTCAATACTAATGTGAGTGCATTTCCTCTAAGCTACCATCTTCAACCCTTTTCCGTCAGATGTAGTCGTTAACAGCCCTTGTAGTGAACAAACATTTTGAATTATAAATTAAAAAGATATCTTAATATTAAATACAATTTGGTTAAGTCCGATCACTGGAATCGAACCCAAGATCATGTTAAACTTGAATATAGCGTTCACCCAACTTGAGGGTTGCACAGTCTAAGGCAACTTCTCTTCAGAGACTGGGTTGCCGTTGTACTGAGGTTTCTATATGGTTTTCCATTCACCCTGCACGCGAATGCGGGTATATTTCTTATAAATTCTAGCGTCTTCATCCATGACACAATAGTGTGATTACGACATAAGCGTACGGTTATTGAGACACAGTGAATTTTTTTTTGCATAAATTCATTATTAATTAAAAAAACCTAAATATTAATAATTACTTTAAAATGTAGCTTAACAGAAAGGAAATGAACTATTTAAAAACATCTGTAACCTTTTTGATCCTACTAATCAAACATTTTTAACAGTGCAATGTAAATAAGTCGATTGGATCATTCTCTTCAGACGTGCAGTACTAGATTACCTGATCAGTAACTATTAAATTACATTTTAATTTTTATTTGGCTGAATATTGTGCAACCAATCCATCAGAAACAGAAGCTTAGAAGGCGATCCATTTTATAAATAGACTGAAAGTAAATTATCCTGCCGGATGGTAGGGGCAGACCAGATTGAGGAAGTAAGAGATAGAAACATATTGAGAAAAAGACACGGAAGGAAAGGAACTAGAGAGTGTATAGGGTTGCTACTAGATGGCATTAGTGAGAAGGAAATCCGGTGTAGCACAGCAGCTGTAAGTACATCATATTTTCCAACAGATCGAGCCATGAGGCACAATCAATAATACATTCATGATCAATAATAAAACAAATTCAATTTCATTGAATTTGATTGATATAAAAATGCAAATTAAATAATTGAGATAATTATATCTTAGTTATTATATATATTTATATATAATAAAATTTTATACTTAACACAAACCTTTTAATAAGTATTATCGAGCTTTGTTTACTCAAATTAAAGAATAGTACGAAAGAAGAGCAACAAATATTATTTTACGAATATGTTATTAATTTATAAAGGATGAATTAATCAATGTGAGAAAGTACTTTTTTATGTAGCTTAGTACGTAAAGGAAATACAAAAATGTAGTTTACATCTTATACGTGTTAAGAAAATTAAAATCTCCCGCAAGTCATCAGAATGTATTTGGAGAATTGAAAAGTTCAATATCATTTCAAAACATTATACCTTACAAACAAACAAAAGAATAATTTTATAAAATAAAAACATCAGTTTTAGGGTGTTTAATATTTTGTGAAAGGGAGATAGATTTGAAGTTATCAACTAGTGGGCACATGTACTAAGTGTCAATCTAATTTAGTCTAGATCACTGAAGTTTAGGGTTAAAATCTCTGCTGGATGTTATTAAAGTGTTTTTAAAAAATTATTTCTTATTCTCACTCCAAGAAACTTAGGATTTATTTTCTCTGAATTCTACCTATACCCCAAACCTACCCTATTAAATGAGATGCAGGGAAAAATAAAAAGTGGTTCCGGAAGGAGAGGAAAACATAATTTTACGTATTCAAGTTCACGTGTTATTTTTCAGCACAAAATATAATATATTATGTACTGTACTTCATTTCTCAACACTACTCCTCCAGAAATGTGATTATAGTATGTACCACTAAGAATAATATTTGTTGAAATGTTTCTACTTATGGAGACATTTAACATTATATTTTATTATTTTGCACCAAACCTCCTATAAACAAGATATATCAACTCATATTCATTAATGAGTTTTTGAGAACAATTACATTTTGTATTTTGGTATTTTAGCAGTAATAACCTCATTTTTATTATATGTATACCGATAAGCTCAAATTCATAGTGAGCTTGTATGTGACCGAACAATTTATAAATATAACTGATTTTGATTGGTGATGATTTGATAATCATTAGTCATATTATTAAGGCTCTACAAAAGTTTATACACATAGAGACTGTATACCAAACATCTCTTTTACGGAGGAATGGGGTTAAAAAAAACTGCATTTTTGACAAAATCTTGATGTTGATTTTTTAACTATTACAATAATAATAATAATAATAATAATAATATCAATATGCGTAAGAAAATAATATTGTTGTTGAATAATGGTGTGAGATATGCTAATTATAGAGGACGTGAAGGTTAATTATAGTGGTAAAGATATGGGGAGGATGGATATATTAGAAATATTGGTTTTAATGTGTGCTTTCATCACAACATTATTTAGTTTGCACTGTTTATTATTTTTATTCTATTGTCTGAGAAAAGAAAATAATATTTAAATAACCCCGATAACTCATCGTATGTTTATTTACGATTGATTTATGATATTTTGACTAACACCAATATAACACAATTTTTATAGGGATATTGTTTTCGAAAATTTGAAAAATGACACCTAGCACTTAAATCGAATCCATACATTAATTTTTAAATTCACAAATATATTATTTTATTTGATAATTCTAAAGATAATTTTCATATTTCAATCTTTGACAGTCATGTACAGTACAGTTAAGTGTACTATCGGGGGTGTTTCTCCATGATATCTTTTTTTTATATAGGGCATAGTTATTGCTATTTTATAGGTATTGAAAATATATGTCGAAAGTGACAGCTGTAGAAATAAATGGTACGGCGCACCACACAGACTTTCTCTCTCTTTCTATAAACTCGTAAGATTTCTGAACGGAATAATGTACATTGTATCATCACCACTCCACATAAGAGCACGCATAAAATAATATACAATGCTATATAATCAATGAGAAAAGAGGCGCATCTTTGTCCACCTAAGAGCATTTCAAACAGTTTAATGTCTTCCACAAGGGTCAACACTTCGTATTAAAATTTCGATTTCTGGTTAAAATTTTAACATTTTATAAGGTGTTGCAGATCTTCAAGTCATCGCATTGATATTTAATTATTCATTTATACATTTTGACCAATAAAAAATGTAAATATTGACTATTGAGTCTAAAATGGAGATAGATCATTGCTATGCAAACATTTCTCCTAAGAGATTTAAGGAAAAATAACATACTTTTTTAGATACTTATATTTAATTACTCTATGGCATTGGAGAATTATTGCGTTAAGACTTAAGTAGTATATGTTTACAACTAAAGCTCACAAAATTGTATTAATATATTTGCAAATATCTCAGAAACTGCTGCTTTTATAAAAATATATGTCAAATAAAAGTTTTTTATTTCTAATAGTCCTACAATTTTGCAATGATAAGTTGTTTAGTTTCTCCAATAGTTGTGGAGATACGGAAATTAACGCTTCTGTAAAGTACCCTAAAAATCATTTTCATAGGAAAATGAAAATAGCCAGTTTATTTATAATCTTAATCAACGCCTAGATACGAATTTTAATCAAAATCGTTTGAGCAGATTTTGAGAAAACCAAATTTTTCTCTTTTCGCCCTTCAGTAAACTACCCTTAATTTTAAGTTTTTATAGACACACAGACAGACGGCATTGCAAAGACTATTTTTTAGGGTTCGGGGGGTCATGAGACGTCGACATCCATCAACATTTCAGGTTAGTTTTTTTTTACGGTCGCAATACTTAAACTTTAATGTCCAAAAAGTTAAAAAAATTCATATAATTGCGTATAGATTGAAAGTTATTGATTTTATAAAAATATGTTTCGGATAAAATATCTGTATTATAAATATATATACATATTTGTAATGCTAAGTAATTTCATATCTCAAATAGTTTCGGAGCTATTATAAAAAATGTTAATTTACGCATCAGACCGGAGCCCTTAAAGCCATTTTGCCGAAATATTGAGAGTAGCCATTTTGTTTGGAATATTTATTAATGTTCATAAATGAAATTTAATCAAAATCGTTAGAGCCGATTTTGAGAAAATCGACTTTTTCTCTTTTTGCCCTTCAGTAAACTACCCTTAATTTTAAGTTTTAATAGACACACAGACAGACGGCATTGCAAAGACTATTTTTTAGGGTTCGGGGGGTCATGAGACGTCGACATCCATCAACATTTCAGGTTAGTTTTTTTTACGATCGCAATACTTAAGCTTTAATGTCCAAAAAGTTAAAAATATATATATAATTGCGTATAGATTGAAAATTATTGATTTTATAAAAATATGTTTCGAATAAAATATTTGTATTATAAATATATATACATATTTGTAATGCTAAGTAATTTCATATCTCAAATAGTTTCGGAGCTATTATAAAAAATGTTAATTTACGCATCAGACCGGAGCCCTTAAAGCCATTTTGCCGAAATATTGAGAGTAGCCATTTTGTTTGGAATATTTATTAATGTTCATAAATGAAATTTAATCAAAATCGTTAGAGCCGATTTTGAGAAAATCGACTTTTTCTCTTTTTGCCCTTCAGTAAACTACCCTTAATTTTAAGTTTTAATAGACACACAGACAGACGGCATTGCAAAGACTATTTTTTAGGGTTCGGGGGGTCATGAGACGTCGAAATCCATCAACATTTCAGGTTAGTTTTTTTTACGATCGCAATACTTAAGCTTTAATGTCCAAAAAGCTAAAAATATATATATAATTGCGTATAGATTGAAAATTATTGATTTTATAAAAATATGTTTCGAATAAAATATTTGTATTATAAATATATATACATATTTGTAATGCTAAGTAATTTCATATCTCAAATAGTTTCGGAGCTATTATAAAAAATGTTAATTTACGCATCAGACCGGAGCCCTTAAAGCCATTTTGCCGAAATATTGAGAGTAGCCATTTTGTTTGGAATATTTATTAATGTTCATAAATGAAATTTAATCAAAATCGTTAGAGCCGATTTTGAGAAAATCGACTTTTTCTCTTTTTTCCCTTCAGTAAACTACCCTTAATTTTAGGGGTAGATATCCAATTCCAAAAACCCCTCGGGGCAACCCTATGAAAACCCTAGATATCAAGTTTCAGCTCAATCGGTAAAATAGTTTAGGCTCTAGTTGGAGGTACAGACAGACAGACAGACAGACAGACAGACAGAAAGACAGACAGACAGACAGACAGACAGACAGACAGACGGAAATTCAAAAACCACTTTTTCGGATTCAGGAAGTCATGAAACGTCAAAATTCATCAAAATCTCGAGTTCGATTTTTTTGACGATCACCATACTTTCTCTACCTGTAAGATAGAGAGAAAGTAAAAATGACATGGCGTATAAATACGCGAAAGTTGATCGAGTAGTTTTTCAGGGTCCAACTCCTTAGCTCAGTCAGTAAAGTGTCTGTCTACTGGGCAAAGGGTCCCGGGTTTAATTCCCGGCATGGCTGAAAAATTTATCGTTGGTTTAATGTGGGTTTGTCCTGTCACATTTTTCGCTGAATTGATTTCCAGGGGGATGGATGTCGGTTTTGTTCTAGTTTTAAGTTAATATCTAAGTCATGTGCTGATAAATTCGGTCAGTTCAGAAATTGCATGTTAAATACCTCAAATAAATGAAGAAAAAAAAACATTTCTCGTTGTCAGATAAGTATAAAACCTGGGCTATACTAGATAAACAAATAAAGATAGTAGTGCATTAAGTGTTGAAGAAGATAACTGATATCGGGTAGTGTGATAAATCATTGGTTAATTAGGTGGTGCCCGCTTCGGTGGCCGCGTGGTATAAGGCGCTACTCTCGTGTTGGACTAGATTACCGAATACGGATAGATCGGGGTTCGATTCTGGTCGGGTGCACTGAGGGTGGTTTTAGTAAACGGCTTTCCACTTTCCTTCCACGCAAATGTGGGAGCACGTTCTGTCACGTAAACCTTCATGATCCCTAAGCCACTAGTGTAATTAGTACATAGGCGTACCTGAACGGGTAGTAAGACGTGGTGCTAAAAGAAATCTATGTTCATATCAGCGTACTAAGTTTGTCACCCGTCCCGTATTTTACGAAGTGTTTCTGTATTAAACGTTGTTGACTCGGATATAAAAGTTGAGGATAAACTAAACTTTTAATCATAACAATCCTAATTGAATATTTAACACAATTGATTGCAATAAGAATTTATTTTTATTCACTTAAAAAGTCACATTTTGACACAAAATTCCATTAGATTGTTTTTCACCATGAAACTTCCTCAAAACATGTAGGCCTTACCTATTTCCACCACTTACTATTTTTTAGTGACAAAAAGTGGATTTTTGCATTTTATTGAAACAAATAAATGACAATGAATAATCGCTTTCAGTTTCCATAGCAAATTTACTATTACTAAGATGTAAAGCCTAATCAATACTTGCACCAATGGTCACATATTCTAAGGAGTGAAGATCGTAATAAATTATATTGCCGTTAATGGGCAGTTTGGGGTTCAATTACCGGTTGGACGAGCAAAAGGTGGCTTCAATATTTTCTCTGCACCCTACTGAGAAAGCATAGGAACTTCTTGAAAAATTTATAACTTAAGACTTAGATATATTTCTTAGAGATCTGTAGAAAGAGTTTATTGATACATTTTGTTAGGTTGGTTGATATAAAAACAAAATTGCAGATCAAAATGTGTAATTAGGTTAATTTATGATGCTAACATATTGTCAAATAGTGAACATTAAACATTTAATAAATAATTCATCATCAATTTAGCAGTATATCGGGTGACGATAAGTCTAAAATACATTAAACACGTTAAAAATGACAAAACCTTACAAATAACAAAAGAGGTTAGAAAATAGGTTCAGTTCATGTAAGTTCAGAAATTCAAATTATATAAATTTTTGGGGTAAAATGTTAACATCTGCAAAAAGATTAAGATTAATTGATTGAGTATTAATATACAACAACTTTGAAAAATGAATATTTGATGAAACAATGTTAAAATATAGATAAGTAATAGAGTTAACAAGCATAAAAGTTGACAAGAACAAAATTTTAATTTATAGGTTAACCAGTTTGAAAAGAAAATAATTGATGTGGAGAGTTTTGTAATATTATGTCTTATCTGAAAAATTCAATACTCGCAATAGTGTTACAACATAATGGGGCTTCAATTTTACCAAATACTTTATTGCCGATGACGAGGAGGTTAAGGCTTGAATCTGTGATTGATTATTGTGGGCTTACATCTAATTTTCAAGTTAGTGAGGGTTCATTTTCTCAAGGTTACTTACTCTCTCTATTCTTACCATTTAAAGTGTATCATTAAAAATATTTTAAATAAAAGCACTAATAAAATAATAAACATATAGCACGAAGTCATCAATAACCTTCATGATGAAAGCACAGAATCAATTCAAAAATTAAATTAAATGGCGTTGATCTACATCCCACATTTAGTTGTTAAAAACCCTTACCTGAATTTGGACCTGACTATTTCCTTTGGAGTTCACTGGATCACGATGATGAACTGTATATTAGTAGAGAGCACTTGTTTACTATGTTGGAAGTGTTTTATAGAGCACTCGTCAGGATTTACCGAGAAACACCAGGCAAGCCTTCATGATCCTGGTATCTGTTTGGAGCTACCATCAACATTCATAAACACATCAAGCTGAGAGGGAAGGTGATTTCTTGACAAGTCCTACACAAATAACTCTTTCATAGGTAGGCTTCGTTCACTGAATAGAGTTGTAAATCAATCTTTTTATCTAGGGAATATAAAAGTTAGTTGTTATATATATATATATTGCATGTATACGGGTTATATATATATATATATATATATACATATACTACATATATATATATATATCTATACTACGGGTAAAGTTCGAACTTGGATAGAGTTGAAATTATCCAAAACATGTGGATAATGTTAAATGAGAGGTGATTAAATAATGTGTTTCGAAGTTTATCCGGTTAATATTGACATTATCCACCCACACTAGAATAATTTCAACATTTTAGGGTTGATGTTAGGTTAGTTAGGTTAGGCTAGGTTAGGCTAGGTTAGGCTAGGCTAGGTTTTATTAGGTGATTTTAGGTTATGTTTGTTTAGTTTAGGTTAGTGGTAAAGTGAGAATCAAAATTAGGCATTCTGAATGTTTGTTTGTCTAGTTTAGATTAGTGGAAAAGTGAGAATCAAAATGAGGCATTTCGAATGTTTGTTTGTTTAGTTTAGATTAGTGGAAAAGTGAGAATCAAAATGAGGCATTTCGAATGTTTGTTTGTTTAGTTTAGATTAGTGGAAAATTGAGAATCAAAATGAGGCATTTCGAATGTTAGTGCATTGCTATGATTCAATTTCAGAGATCAAAATGACGTTTCAAAGTATAGTCCGTATTCACACGTGCTTAGTTTTACAAATAGTATTCAACGTTATTCAAGTCTTGCTGGCTAATGTCGAGATTATCCGGATAGGGTCAAAAATTAGCTAAATTACTTTTTTTCTGACTTTACCCACTGTACTTGGATAATGTCGACATCTCCTGGCTAATCTCGACATTATCCTGATTTCGTACACTACCCGTAACATATTAACATTTAAACTGTGCTTTTCCCTTAGTTTCAATTGTATAGTATCAGGTATAGGTGATATAAAATATCGTAATTAAAGTGGGATCACAAAATAAGATCAGTATTTTTGCAGTTTTCGTAGTTAAATACATTTTATGGTAAAAATAAAATATAATAGGCTATTTCTTTAGTAGATACCTATGTTTAGTTTAATTTACAGCACATATAAATGATTCTTGAATATTTGTCAACAACATTGCGGCATTTTAAAATACATTTCTTAGACAGGGAAAAAGTTATGTTTAAATTTCATAATGTTCGTGACACATATTCAAGAATTATTTAGATTACTATACCTTGTAAATTAAACTAAACGTTTCTTCTTGAGCAATATACTTGATTTATTTTGGCCAAAAATGTGTTTTTTTACTATATACATTTTATAAATATGAACCTTCCTTTTTACCCATCCACCCAAGGTGAAGGAAAAATGATTGAATCCCAGACTTCTAAATAAGAGTCAGTAGCACGACTACCCAACTATCCGTGTAAAGTTTGAAATAGTTTGAAGTTTGTGAACTATAAAGTGTACACACACACACATATATATATATAAATAACGTTTTTTTTATAGTAGCCTTCGTTTTGAATGTAGCCATAGTTTTCTAATCGAATTAGTTGCTTCTAATTTATTGCTTAACATAACAGATTAAACTTTTTTTTTTAATAAATATATTTAGTATATTATTATTTATAAGGTTTACCACACCTATTTACCCATTAGCTAGTACCAAGAAAAATAAATATAGACCTAGGCCTATAGCAAGGATACTAAAAATGAAAGGTTTTTATGTTATAAAACGATCTACCCATAATCATTGTCAAATTGTCAAATATATATATAGGCCTACCAAATAAGTATAAATTATTATTACTATACTGATTCTTCACAAAATTAAAAACAAACTTAAACTAATAGAAACGTATGATATTCATTAATTAATGAAATTTAAATAAAGAAAACCAGTTTTAAATAATAGTGTTTGTCTTACTTATAGTTTTTTTTAACTATTACCGTAAACTTCATTGTATTTCTC
Source organism: Timema bartmani (assembly GCA_902151455.1). Taxonomy (NCBI): domain Eukaryota; kingdom Metazoa; phylum Arthropoda; class Insecta; order Phasmatodea; family Timematidae; genus Timema; species Timema bartmani. Next base: position 23,323 of record CABFWB010002628.1, on the reverse strand, counting down.
TCAAAATTTAATAGTATTAAATATTATTTGGGGCCCCCTTGTCCCCACCCATCTCTCCCAATCCCAAATAAACACACGTAAAAACTTTACTTTAAAATATTTATCGACAAATTTTTATTTTTTGCATAGCTTCTTAGTACTCGTTCGGTATGTCATAATTTAGTTATACTAATGAGATAGAGAATGGAGAAGTGAACTTTTGGAGAAAATATAACCGTATTCGCTTGGAGAAGGTGTTTGAAATCCATTTATAAAAACCACTCTCAATATACCAGGGTGGGACTAGAATTTCGACGTCCACGTCATCGGATGATCAGACAAGAGGAGCGGCTATTAGCAATATATCATATCACTTCCATATTAGAAAGTATATTTGATTGTTTTTCATCAATTCATGAGATAAGCTTGTAGATTCAAAAGATTTTAAAAAATCCTTATATAACGGGAGATAATTTCATAGTAACTAAAATATACAAACGAATACTGGTGAACCAATTTTTAAATATTAAGTAGTCGGCTTAGAGTCCTCCATAATAAAATAAATATTACAAATTATACTGGACCACACAGACGTTCTAGACTCAATTTTTTGTTGCAGGTTATGTTTAGTCTGTGTTTTTAACATGGGGGGTATCATCTTTCACATTGTTCCAAACACTTTTCACCCCCTAATTTCACTCAATTTCTGTCTCTTTCGCTTCATCCCACTACTTTGCCCGCTCTGTTTCTACCCCCTCCCCTTCCCCTCCTTGTACACAACGCTGTTTATACTCAAGGCGCAAACCCCTTCTCCCCATTCCTCAACCCCTCAACCAACACAAATAAACATCAGCTCACCCAGTTCAACTTTAAAAAAATTCCTACTCTTATTAACAATCCTAAACTAATAAACCACCCAATATGTAGGCTAGTATTTAAAAGTACTGTTATAAATCGTATCCTTTAAAATCAATCTTCTGTTTCTGTAATTTAGTGTATACAGTAGAACCTTTTTAATTCGAAGTCCGGGGGATATCTAAAACTATTCGGAGTATCCAAAATTCATATTAACCTTTATTATGAGTATTGAGGCAGCTGAAACACAATAAATCAATAACCTCAAGTGGTGACCCGGTGGTCTAGGGGTAAGGTGTCAGACTTCTGTGCTGAGGGTCCGGGGTTCAATCTTTGGTCCCGGCACAGATTTATCTGAATGCCAAACCCTTCCTTCACCTCTGACAAGATGTGTATTAATCACAACTTGTGAATGTGAGGAATGCCAGGCCTCTACCGTGGTTCGGATTCCACGTTAAACTGTAGGTCCTCCATTTCATCTCACAATCACCCTACCATTGCACATTAGCGTAAGTGCGTATAACCCGAACGGGTAGTAAGACGCGGTGCTAATAATAATAATAATAATAATAATAATAATAATAATAATAATAATAACCTCAAAATATGCTATTCATAAACACAATTTTTATATATGCTAGGTAAAATACACATACACAATATATACATAGGACTAAATGAAAAACCAAGAATTTTTTTAACACAATCTATAAAAACTTGAAAGAATTAACATAAATAAATGGCAGACTTAATCAATTTTTCAACCTAAATTACATTATGTTGAAAATAATTAATGATATTAAGTTTGTTGTAGTTTTCTTATCTTGATGCAATAAACAAACTCTTCAAGGTCACTGGTTGAATTAAAAATATATCTCCCATCTGGTTTGGATTCGGTGAATCTGCTCTTTTATTATGCGTCAATAACCCTAAGCGTTTTTTGAAATTATTGGCTTCGTTAATAAAGATCATTTTGTTAGGTTTGAAATGAGTACCAACTCGAAAAATTAACAATTGATTTTGGATTATCCAAATATTTCCTTCTAAAATTCAAATTAAATGTTTTTTTCTACCGTCTATTTTAATAGTAAATTACATGGGGAATCATTATGGGCTCATCCAGATCCTACTGTATTTATAAAATAGAAGTAAATACTTTACAAGAAAGTTATTTACAAACAAAAAGTTCATAAAGAGAGGTAAATGTCGGTCGCAATTAACTGTGGGGAAGAAAGTTATTTGTATTTGGAGCAGTAGAAGACATTCAATTATTCCCGATGTACAAATATTTTGAAATGGGAAAAGCACGAAATGAATAGCTCTTCCAATAAAATTAAATAAAGTAGTTGAAATGTCAATTAATCAATTAATTATATTTACACAATGAATGTCTTAATATTAAAGTATTAAATGCATTAAAAATAACATGAACCAATGGCCACGTAGTCTGAAGCACTTGACTTACATAGCCACTCTTGATATGGAGGTCAAAGTTCGAATTCCAACTGGGGACCATTGCTGTTGGTTTTTCTCACTGTAATTTTTCCGACCCTCTCTTCATGCAAATGCTGATACTTTTCATCTAAAGTTTGGATTACTAATCATCCTTAATTTTTAGATTAATCCAATAATACTCTGTGCTTAAACACATAAATTAACAACCACAACTAGAAGATTTGAAAAATGACACTGGGACATGGACCAGTTCCATCTTCTAAGCTTCGCTAGTCATGTAAATTAATTAATCATACGAGTATTTGCTTACCTCTATAAAAAACACACACAATATAATGTGTTCCAGTGCATACAACTGCGCTTAGAGTTAACAAGGAACTTCTCACACCACTTCAACTTCAATACGACGTCATAAAAAATTCCCTGACTTTAAATCGAACCCTCAACACCTCCAAAGGTGGACAGACAGTGAATTAAAACATATTGCCTTGGTCTTATTGCTCATAGCATATGATGTTTTGTGTGATATAGCTCATGCTAGCTCCTGTCATCTCCTGACTAAGTGGTATTTTTCTGTGCACCATGTTTTACTTAGTACACCAGAGCGGAATAATAACCCCAATATATCCATCATTGACAGTTCAGTCTACTGTGAGTGTGATGTCCTTGATCATACTACCACCGTGTACTGAAGATGTTTATTCCTAATATGATTTCTCATCTTCTCTCGACACAAATGCAGCAGGTATATCTCCTCTAAAATCAACTTTCCTCGTAGTTAAATACAAATAACCCTAAGGGGTAGTAAGACATGATGCAAAAAAAAAACTCCTTTATGCTTACGTTCGAACTAGAACTCATAAATAAAATCGTTAAAAACGTTTTTCATCTCAAATTTCATCCACTCCCCTTTCCCCATTAGTTCTTTTGTCAAATTCCAAACAAACCTATTGCACCATCCCCTAAAATCCCACCCTTATTTCTGAGCGGACACGTGCGCATCTCTACAACGACGCAACATACGTCTTCATCATCATCATCATCAACCTCCTCAACATCAACAAGCAATGCTCGCATGCTCACTCGCAGCTTTTTTTTTTTAGATAGAAGAGAACACTCCTTCCGTTTCCGGTTTGTGTGTCGTGTCGCGAGCCACGTCTGTTTCTTCAGTCATCCGCGCGGAGAAGTCATCGCCATCTCTCACTTTGCGCCCCCTCGATGAACAACCCTTGTATTTATTGGAGGGAGGAAGAAGGACATTTTTTTGTTTTTGTTTTAGACTTCAATAAACGCTCTTCTGTTTAGTCCTTTCTCGGTAATTTCTCGGTAAACAAGAAAACGTTTCCTGTGGGAGTAGCAGGAAAAATAATTTGGAAGTGGCGAGAAAAGAATTTTGATGCCACTGGAGACGAATATTTTATTTTGTTTGTTTATCTGCTTGGATGGATATATATTAGAAGCAAATCGTATTAATAGGAACTATGTTTATGTTATCTTAAGGAAAAAAAGTATTTTAAAACCCTAATCGATATTCGCATGGTCTAACGCGTTGCATTGGATTGGATCTTGAAATCGATTGGATTGCCGGAGACAGGGAGATTGGGGCTCAAAACCATTTTGGGTGTACTGAGGGTAGTCTTTAAATAATGGTTTCCTAACAGCTCTACATATAAATGGGGGTACATTTCATATACATTCTACCTTACTCATTCCTTCTCCGATAGTGTAAATATTCTAATAGCCTGAATGGGTATTAAGACGTGATTTATAACAACAACAACAACAACAACAACAACAAAGAAAACAACAAAATATTTTAAAACATTCATTAATGAATATATTTTTTTAATTTTCATTATTGGGGGCATGGGTGCACGTGAATAAATGGAGATATTTATTTCTCCTTTAAGATCAAAACTAATTCTAATAAAACCTTAAAATATATAGTAAAAACAGTAAAAACTATAATAGTTTATACAAAGAATATAAATCAAATCAAAAATATAAACTAAATTTTAAGACCAGCCTTAGTAAATTACAAAATATCGAACATTATTAACATTAAGAGTGCCTCCAAAATTCCTATTTAAGAAAACTATAAAAACAACAATTTTTAAATATTCCCTCCCCCCTTTTCGCCCACTTTCCTTGATACTCAGAGGTACTGTACATACATATTTTCTGATTACTCCACTGATTAGGGGAATTCATCGCGTTCATTCTGAGCTCACGTATTAGATCAGCAGATTACAGAGACTTTCCCATACTCTATAAGGCGCTACATCCAATATCGTGGTTTGGCAACTCATCAATATATTTGACCATATCTAGCTAGAATCAAAGCCGGAATCCCTGTGGGCCTAATCCCGAGATGTTCATAATCTCTCTTACAGCGGTGAATCTCATCATCCTCTAAACTCATCATTTCAATCTATTAAGTTACTATTCCTGAGTTTAAAACATGGTAATTTTTGCTGAGTCATCTAATTTAATATGATCATACATTATAGGGTAAAATTTCAAACTTCTGGTTTGTGATTTTGTTAGTTGTGTTGTATTTTAATTTTTAAGAGAGCTTGTTTCAGCCAATTTGAATAATAGAAATACAATATACTTTGTCACGTCTCATCTTTGTTACGTCTGTATGAATATGATTAAGTGTTTGTTGTTAAGTTGGATAGAAATAAAATTATTATCAGCTGCACTAATAAGTTCTCCCAATTATTACTTAAGACACTCGATTAAATTAAAACACTCTTCGGTGGCCTCATATTATAAGGCGCTACTCTCGTGTTGGACTAGACTGCTAGAGGGTGGTTTTTCCTAAATAGTTACCCACTCTCTCTCTCTCTCCACTTAAATATGGGTAAACATTCTCTAAATTCAACATAATATATAGGCCTAGTCGATATTTAAAAGTCAGGTGATCGTATTTGTCCTGAACTGATTTTTATCCGTATAGGCCTACTGGGAGATACTCCCGAGACTATATAAATACAGCTCTTCAAGATATTGGTTCTATTTCTGGCGACGCTTGCAAACATGATCAAAATAAGCCGTTTAAAGAAAAACTTTTGAAATAAAAATAAATGTCGAGCGTTATGTGTTCGAAATTCATCTTAGAAAGAGCTTGCGAGGCATGACTTTGACATGTGCTTGGAGTATATAGCTTGGGTATCATCACTTTAAAAATGACATCCCTCTTCAGATTATTCTAATGGGTCTTTTAAGAGTCAGAAGGCGCCCTCCATGGCAGATCCATCACCCCCACTATTGAACTAGGAATTATTTGTTCTTTTTTTTTTTTTTTGCCTTTAGTCGAACGCATAGGAACAAAAAGTGTTTAAAAAATAAAAACCTAACATTGATTTTATATGTATTTTTGGTTATACACATTTTTACTTTTAGAAACTATAGAATATTTTAGAATCCAACACCTTAGCTCAGTCGGTAGCCTGTCTGTTTATTGAGCTAAGGGTCCCGGGTTTAATTCCCGATATGGAAGAAAAATGTATCATTGGTGAAATGTGGGTTTACCCTTTTACAGAGATGAATGAACGGCTGGGGACTGGATGTTGTGCATACACTAAATTTAATTTAAGCAAATGAAGATACGATGGGACTAAGCAAGCACGTAGTGTAAAATATATGGCTTGAATAAAAAAACTGACCCAGGCCACAAGCGGGAAATAGTATTGGATGTAAAAAGTAAATTTTAGAACAGAGAATAATATGCAATAGATATTTAAATGATCTTAAGGTGCGGGTAAAATATATGACTATCTCACAAGATGATTTTTACCATGGGTGTAGCAAGGGAGGTTTTAGGGGTTCATTTTCTCTAAACTACCCTATTCACACATTAAAAACTGAGATTTTAAACATGGGCTACTCATATGATTTTTTTAAAATCAGAAATAATAAAATAGATAAATCTTGATTGTATTTTGAATTTAAATATAATATATCTGAGAAAATAAGATAAAAAAAATTGTTTCAACCAAATAACGATAGTCCTTAATAAAACAAAATAATCATCGAGACGTAACTTATATTAAAATAACATTTAAATCTGGAAGCAGATATATTCAATAAAGATAACTACAAGTGAGGATTGCAAATAAAACAATTATGTAAATAAAATCAACAAATTTAACTTTTGTGTTCTATAAAAATATTGCAAAAACAATCAAATAAAATACACAAATATATTACGGTGGAAACCAATTATGTTTATATTTATTGAAAATGTGTGCACGCGGACTAAATATTTGGTCTGGTTTGTCGGCTATGAGCTCAGAATTTGAATTCAAACCATGTGCACTGAATAATTCCCCCCTCCCTCCCCCAAAATGGTCCTCCCTCTCCCGCGTGCAAATTCGGGTACGTTTACTTACTGTATACTCTAGCATCCTCATCCATGTAACATTAGTGTAAATATATGGATACCTCAGTTGGCTACCAAGACGCAGTGAAGTTATATATATATATACATAATCCCCATCATACACTGGAACACTGAAAGGAGTAACGGGAACAGAAATCTCAGATAAGACTTAGATAGTTTAAAAATTAGGGTCAAAATATTTTATAAAGTAATTTGGATACTGTAACTTTTACATTTCAAGCAATCAACTTTTGAATAGTTATTTTTTAACTTGTTGTTTTAGTATGTTTTATTTACTTTCGTTAAAAAACTAGCTTGTTAATTATTTGTGAATTATGTCATGTTTGTTAATTTGACCAATTTGACTCATACTAACATAAATGTAGTCAAGGTAAATATTTTAAATATCAAAGTGTGTTAAGAAAAAACATAAAACATTGATTATAAACAACTTGTAAAAGTGTTAATCATAACAATATTTAGGTTGAATTTGTTATATTTTATCCTTGCGTCTTAATGCCAGTTCAGATTGTACGCATATATTATAATTATTTTAATGGGGCAGGGATAAGAAAGGAAGCATTTTAGAGATAGTTTATACGCATTTGCGTCTAAAGAGAATGGGTAAGCAATTAGGGAAAAAATCCCCTTAGTAGACCCAACCGGGATTCAAGTCCCGACATCCCCGTTTCCAGCAGGCCAGTCTAACAAGAGGGTGACGATTCAGAACGTTCAGCCACTATAGCGGGTTAATAATATGATTGGATTCGCATCGGTAGTCTAATTATCTAGCTCGTCACTTTCATCTAAGATTGGACTGCTGCTAATAAAGAAATATTGGTTGTAGTTCCTGTTAGGTGAGCCAAGAGTGTTTTTTCACTCTCTCTTCCTACAAAAATTGGAATAAATTTCCTCTAAATTCTACCTTTCTCATCCTTACCCAGATAATGTAAATAGGAGGATAATTCATATGGTCATTTAAACGCAATGCATACATACAAGTATGGTACAGTCAAATTTTCATAAAATACAAATATTCTGTTGCGATCAACATCTATAACGTTTTACTATACTATTGTTTTTGGCACCACGTATAACTACCCGTTTGGGTTATACGTGTATGTAATAATTACGCTAATGGTTTATAGTGATTAGGAAGTGTATATTTAGATGATGTGTGCCCACATTTGCTTGGAGAGAAAGCGAGTGGAAAACAATTTTGGAAAAACCACCATGAGTACATCCGACCAATATTATAACCTCGATCTGTCATCGGCAATCTAGTCAAATGCAAGAGTAGCGTCTTAAGCCATGCAGCCACTAAAGCGGGCTATTATACTATTAGTTAGTTTATAGTTATTCATAATATTTATCAAAAGTTACTGTTGCAGATCACATGACCTGACGAGTGATTACTTGAATGATCCGCTTTGGTGGCTGCATTGCCTAAGGTGTCACTCTATTTATAGACTGGACTACTGATGACGGCAAGATCAAGGCTTGAATCCCAGTTGGGTGGTTTTCCTAAATCGTTTCACACTATCCCTGCCCACAAATGCGGGTACACTTCCTTTAAATTCGATCTTCCTCATCCCTAACACTTTAGCGTAATTAGTAGGGCTCGAACATGTAAAAAAGAATGCACATATAGTATCTTTTCTCTACGTCAGATAAGGCTCTTTCTATAATAATTGGACTATAATGGCGAACTGACAGAAAGCTCTTTCGAACAAGAGGTCCCGGACTTGTGGTAGCGCGACTCTTGAACATCCATCATTGAGGCTGTTAGGAGCCGACACCCAATACTCTTTACTTGCACTCTGATGGAGAGCATCCAAGAAAACAGATTTAAGAAAGAGAGAGAGAGAGAAAAAAGAGAGACTGTAAAACAATCGCAATGAAGAGCATAAAGAAGATGATGCTATTAGTGGAGCTCTTGACCGACACTGCGTGTTTTCAGACTCGGATTTCACCAAGCGGCCGCCCGCAAACTGGATTGCTTTGTACCCATGGGAAAAGTTATGAACCCTTTAATCATCTTTCAATTCTTCACTGTAAATAGTTTTTTTTAGCACCACGTCATACTACTTGTCTAGTACTAATTACGATTGTGAGTAAGTAATGATGAAGGTTGGATTTAAAGGAAGTGTACTCACATTTGCATGAAGGGAGAGGTAAGACATTTTAGAAAAAAACACTCTCAATCTACCCTATTGAGATTCAAACCCCGATCTCCCTGTCATCGGCGGTATAGTCTAATAAGAATGTGATACCTTAGACCATGCAGCCATCGAAGAAGGTTAGATAGTATTTGTTTGAGATCTTTACCGTTGAGCACTTCATAGTTTAATAACAATGAACTTTTTTTTAGAGATACCCTTTCTGAAAGAAAAAGTTCCCTTGAAGACATTATAATGGATATTGATTTGAACGCTTCTCATTAGTTTTTTGCATTCTCCCAAGCAGGATAGTCGAGTAATTTCATTGCCCCCGCCCGCTTTGGTGGACCGCAACACTCCGCTCCAGTTTTATCGCTCACGTAAGATAATGTCTAGGGCCAATATTTATATTATATTCTCAGTAGTCAGCCAATCTCACGGTATATAGATAACAAGCAGTTACCCGCTTTGGTGGCCGCATGGTCTAACACGCTACTCTCGCAGTAGATCAGACTGTCGATGACGGAAAGATCGAGTTTCGAATCTCTTTGTATGGTGTACTGAAAGTGGTTACTCCAAAATGGTTTTCTACTCACCCTCCACGTAAATTCGGATACACCTCCTATAAATATAGCCTTCCTAATCCCTAAAACAGTTAGCATAATTAGTACATAAGTGTATAATCCGAACGGGCAGTAAGATGATGTGCTAAAAAACACACACACAAAAAAAAGCAGCTTAGGACTGATGATATTTTGGCTGACGTCCGATCCTGACTTTAAATGGTTCTAATAGCAAATACCCGTACGAGCAGGCATGATTTCGGACCAGTTAGCAAAATATTCAAATTAACCAATAAAAAAGTCTAAAAACCAAAATAAAAAATATAACCCTGTATAAAATATCTTGATCAAAATAAAGATCAAAGAAATCTAAAATATCTCTTTTTCCAATAACGTCACGGTCCTTAAAGGTCTTTTTAGCTACATCACCACTCGCCGGATGATCTTTTTCCTATCCCAGTTCAGATAGTAACCACCACTTGTAGGATACATAAAATGACCAGCACCGATGGGTACGTGGAAAAAGGTGGCAGACTCATCTTGTCTGGTTTTCTGGTGACGGGGATGTCTGGGTTTGGATTCCTGCCAGATGAGATAAGTGTTATTTTCACTAGATGGTTTGTGACTTTTTATCAATGCTAATTCGTGTATACTTTTCTTTATATTATAACTTCCTCATCCTTACCTCAATATCGTCAATATGTGGATAATCTGGATGGGTAGTAAGACACAAGGAGTACCATTACCATATTCCTGACGTGGGTCTACACATCAAATCGGTTAGGGCTATGTATGCAATAGTTATATATGATGATAGGGAAATACCTCTAATTGGGTGCAATAAAGAGGGTTTTCTCTAAATTGTGGTCTCCCTTCCTACCTCCAAACGAATTTTGATATATTTAACTACAAATTCTCCCTCTTCGTTCCCCTTCGTTCAGTTGGATCATTTACGCACTTTATAGTTCCATCCTTTTAATTTAATTTTTGTCACCCGTTTGAGTTGTATTCATATGAACCAACGCTAATGTGTTGGGGACAGGGAAGGTTGAATTCAGAGAAAGAGTTCCCACATTTTTGTGGAGAGAGATTGGAAACCAATTTAGCCTCAGTTCACCAGAATTAATTTCAAATCCCGATCTCTCTATCATCGGCAGTTAGGTCCATGGCGAAAGTAGTGCCATTGAGTCTTGGACCATTTGAGACCACGTAACTGTATCTAAATCTAGCTAAAATGAACCCGATTTCTTAATTCAGTTGGAATCAATTCGATGGTCAAGTAGTTTAAGACATTACTTTCCCAATAACCTTGATTGACGATGACGGGAAGAAGAGGCGGCTATTCACTCGCGTTATTTCCCGAGAAAAAGAATGGTCATTTATCGAATCACACTGGAAAGAATGTGTGTTAGTGAGCGTTGCCACACGCCATGATTGGACGGGGAAAAGTTTTTGCCGCTCTTTCCTGTGGAGTGTCGTTTTCTCTACTGTTGTGGTATAACTAAGCCACGCCACGTGCTTTTACCTGAACTATGTTTACTCTGTGAGTGTTAAGCTTGTATCGTATTTAGATGTGTATTAGTTGTATGAAAAATGACTTTCTAACCTAATTTATAGAGGTTTATTAGGCGCTCCTGTTTCTATGGAAAGTAAAGAGTATATAGGAATAGAAATTTAAAAAAAAGGCCGGATATGAATTTCTGATAGAATTTTCCCGCAAAGTGGACTCAAAATCTCTATTAGATTTTGTTGCTAAGCAAATATTGTTGATTAAGGGCTCTTTCCTAAAGAGTTTAAAAAATATTTAATTTTAATTTATTTGAGGCACTTAACGTGAACTTTCTGACTATATCAGCACACGACTTGTAATCTAACTTAAATCTAAACCAACACAACCACCCGGTCGTTAATTCATCGCTGTGAAAGGGGAAACGCATGCGAGCTACTCGTGCAGTTCCAACGAGCCATTCTTTCTCGTGGGAAAGAAAGCGTGTGTATGGCCACCTATTGGTGTTTGAATCCTGGCATAGTGCAATGAGGGTGAGTTTTTCCCTAAATGATTCCCCACTAGCCTTTCTTCAAAATGCGGGTATATTTCCTATAAATTAAACCTTTCTAACCCATTTGTGTGAATATGCGAATAGCTCGGATCTATTAAGCAAGACACGTTGCGCAAAAATGAGTTCGTTCGGTGGTTTAACTACTGATATAATGTTGCTGGGTTTGGTTTCAAGTAAGCCAGGATATTTGTCAGTGTATATTGCGGCTTGTTCACGTTCCCAAAGTGATAAATTGAATATCTGGACCCTGATATATAATTAAACTAAATTAATTTGCTAATAATAAGAACACTGTTCCCTTTAATTTTTGTGCGGCATGCCTTGTTACCCATCATGATTATCCAAATTTATCCACACTAATTTTGTAGGGATGACTAAGCTAAGGTTGAAAGGAAATGTACAATCGTTTGCGTGAAAAAAGTTTGGGAAACCATTAAAAAAACTATTTACACCCAGTGGGATTCAGGCTATGAACTTCCATTACCAGCAAACCAGAGCAGACGAGTCTGAGTCCTTGGTTCATCTTCCTACCGGTGCATATACTTGCATATATTTAAAGTGGCGATGTAGGAAACGCGAGTAAAGGCCAGTGTTTTTTGCGGCTCTTATAGCAACACATTTTTCAGGCCAGATAAAATAAAATATTGCTTCACTAAAAACCTAGAGTTTAATTTTCTTCACATGGTGATATGAACAATTGTTGAATATCTGTCAAGGGTGTCCTGAAATTCAACGATAACTTTTTCTCTTCATTTAAAAAGTTTTTCATCTAATACCACTATGCTCTTGACAGATATTCAACAATTGTTTATATCACCATGTGAAGAAAATTAAGCTTTGTGTTTGTACTGAAGCAATATTTTATTAATTTTGGCCAAAAAAGTTTTGCTATAAAATTTGCAAAAACTGTCCTTTTCTCGCGCTCCCTACATCCACACCTTAAAGGTGCTACATGGGATATCACTGATACTCGTTACAGACGTTTAGAAATCCCGGATTATTTATGAAGTTGTACGAATTTTTTTTATGTCGTACTTCACAAAATGTAGGTGAAAATTATCAGCAGATTTCTGACCATTTAAAAAGTTTATTTTATTTAAAATTTTAAAAAACTCATTGAAGCTTTACGAAAAAAATATTATACTTCTGAGATTAAAGTAAAAGGCTAGAAACCGAGATATTGCCTTCCTATATAAAATAAAGTCATGTTTTAGTAGGGTCAAAATATAACATTTTAAGATAATGTGGGATTATTATATAGGGTTTTATGTAAGCTATCACATTTAAAAAAAACTTAAACTTAAAATTTTAACTTTTGAACTGGTCGGAGCTTTCACCTACATTTTGTTGAAAACAATATTAAAACATATCAAACCACTTTATAAACAATCTAGGATTTTTAAAGGTCTGCAACGCTTCTCACTGCTCTCCAATGTAGCATCCTTAAGAGCATTTATAAATCTCGATTACAAAATAAGATAAAACCTCAGAAGCCTTAACCCAGTGTGCGACGGTCCACAGCCAAAGAGGGGCCCCCCCATGACTACTTACCAAGTGACAGGAACCCCCGTCGGGTCCAAAAACTGAAGTGATGGGTTCCGTTTTATTTTTCATCTCTCTCTCTGGCTATCTTTCCTTCTCTATCTCGCGCTGTTGCTCCCCGCGCACCTGACACTCTTAGTATATGGTAGTCCTCCCTTCCATTCCCCTCGTGTTGACTCAAGTGTGTGGCAGAACTTGATCGTGTGTGGCTCACATCCCTCTCCCCTCCCCCCCCCTCAAAAAACAACCTTCTACAACACTTCTTTAAACGGTCTCTAAAGAGGTGGGAGACCCGCTTCGGTGGCCGCATGGTCGTAGTTGTTATTCTTGCAGTTAGCTAGACTGCTGATGACGGGGATATCAAGGTTGGGTGGACTGAGGGTGTATTTTCAAAACAGGTTTTACACTCCATGCAAATTCGGATACATTTTCTCTAAATATAACCTTCATTATCCCTAAAAAAACATTAGCTTAGTTAGTACATAAGCGTCTAGTCCTAACGGGTAGTAAGATGTGGTGCTAAGAAAAGAAAAAAAAAGATGTAGGAGATTTAAATCGTGATCGAGAACTACATACGCTCGATCAAACCAGTCTGAGGTAGATATAGCCTCCGGTATAAATTTAAATATTATGATGAGGGTCAGGGGATGGAAGAGGGAAAGTGAAAAATTGTTAACAAATAGGGTATCACTCATTAATCTAAATCTAATACTGACTGTAAACATCAAGATGTTACCTGATATAGTATGACGCTGGTAGCAAGAAACATTTTAGAAAACACACACTGTTTTGCTGTCAACATAAATCACATTTGACAGTTTTGTTTTATTACTATTATTATTATTATTATTATTATTATTATTATATCTAAAGTCAACAGCCCGAGGGTTGGCTTGATGTTATTTCTATCCCTCCAGAGTTGGGCATGCACTCAGCCCTTTGACTGGTTAGTGTTGCCTACACCATTTGGTATAATTTCAATGTACAAAGGAAGTTTAGGTATGGTGCTTTTCCGTTACCTTCCACAATGAATTTCTATGAGCGAGCTCAAAGGCACCTATCGGTCTTGCCGGAAAGGTATTTTCACATAACTTACCTTCCAGGGTTCTTTTACATGCCACAATCGACGGGGAAGCGAAGTCTTTACGTCCCCTCCGAAGGAAGTTGTGCTACAGACTTGTATCATTCAAGAAAGATCAAGTTATATCAGCAGGGTTTGAACACACGATTATCGAGTCCTGAGGCAAGTACCTACCTCAAGAACACCGGGGTAGACATTATTGTACGGTTGTTATTATTAGATACTAGACCTGTATATCAAAAGTGAAGGCTGAACTTCACATGACTTGACGTATAAATACGTGAAAGTAGAGTTGGTAACCTTTTTATAGCTGTCAGATATGTCAATTCGTAAGAATAGATTGTACGGAAATCAGCATGGACTTTCTCGCTCAATTATTTAAAAATTGAGATATTTACTTAAAACTTGTAATATATGGGAAACTAAATAATATACACTAGCAAACCCAAGCATAAATTGCACTATACTTATGTAAAACATTTTTTGAGTCCCGGTTTTAAATTTTATAATTTTATTTTTAAAGAATTAATGTCTTCATTTTTATGTTTGGACCAATAAAAAAGATTAATATTGGGTCCACAAGGGTCAACATTACGTATTAAAATTTCGACTTCCATTTAAAATTGTCGACACCCTATTAGGTGTTGCACATCTTCAGGTCATCGGATTGCTATTAAATTTCTNAGTCATGAAACGTCAAAATTCATCAAAATCTCGAGTTCGATTTTTTTGACGATCACCATACTTTCTCTACCTGTAAGATAGAGAGAAAGTAATAACATAAACTTTTTGAGACAGATACTTATATTTAATTACTCTATGGCATTGGAGAATTATTGTGTTAAAACTTAAGTAGTATCTCTTTACAACTAATGCTCCAAAAAATTGTATTAATATATTTGCCAATATCTCAGAAACTGTTGGTTTTATAAAAATATATTTCATATAAAAGTTTTTAATTTTTAAACGTACTACAATTTTTCAATCATAAGATATTTAGTATCTCTAATAGTTGCAAAGATGGGGAAATTTCCGCTTCTGTAAAGTACCCTGAAAGTCATTTCCATGGGTAAATGAAAATAGCCAGTTTATTTATAATCTTAATCAACGCCTAGATACGAATTTTAATCAAAATCGTTAGAGCCGATTTTGAGAAAATCGATTTTTTTTTTCTTTGCGCCCTTTATTAAACTGCTCTTAATTCTAAGTTTAAACACACACACAGACAGACGGTATTGTAAAGACCATTTTTAAGGGTTCAGGGGGTCATGAGACGTTGACATCCATCAACATTTTAGGTTAAATTTTTTTTACGGTCGCAATACTTTACCTTTAGTTTTTGAAAAGTTAAAAAATATATACATTTGCGTATAGATTTAATGTTATTGGTTTTATAAAAAATATGTTTCGAATAAAATATTTGTATTATAAATAGATCTACATGTTTACAATGATCAGTAATTTCATAACTCAAATAGTTTCGGAGATATGATAAAAAATGATAATTTACTCATCACACCGGAGCACTTAAAGTCATTTTGTTTGTAATATGTATAAGTGTTTATAAATGAAATGTAATAAAAATCGTTAGAGCCAATTTCGAGAAAATTGACTTTTTATCTTTTTGCCCTTCAGTAAACTACCCTTTATTTTAAGGTTAGATATCCAATTCCAAAAATCCCTTGGGACAACCCTATGAAAATCCTATATACCAAGTTTTAGCCTGATCGGTAAAATAGTTTAGGCTCTAGTTGGAGGTACAGACAGACAGACAGACATTCAAAAATCACTTTTTTCGGATTCGGGGGGTCATGAAACGTCAAGATTCATCAAAATCTCGAGTTCGATTTTTTTGACGATCACCATACTTTTTCTACCTGTAATATAGCGAGAAAGTAAAAATGTGCTATATGCTAATTATGAAAGTTCCTACAAAAAGCTTTAAAATTTACTTGATTGAGTGTTATCAACACGAAGGTTGAGTATCATCTATACGGGACTGCGCGCACATTCAGCCCTTCGACTGGTTAGTAACGCCCACCTGGTCCATCTGGGAGAAAGCACACTGTACTAAAGAAATCGTAAACAAGCGTGGTAGTCTTCTATTGCTTTCCACCCTGAATCAAAAAAGGGCTTACACATTTTCTGTTAAGGTACCTATCTCATATCATTCCTTTAGGGGATATTTTACACGCCACAATTGACATGGTACCAATGGCTTTACTTCCTCTCCGAAGGATTTACATAGCTCAGTAAAAATCCATTAGCCTTGGCGGGGCTTTAAATCCACTAATTTCGAATAGTTAGGTGAGACCTTTAGCCCAAGATCAATGAGGTCGGCATAAATTTTACTAATATATTAATAATAACGATAATAGGATCATTTAAATAAGATCATTTAAAACCCACATTAATCAATCAAATCATGATATATTAGATACTGTGCTAGCTAGAATTAAATTGTGTGGATGTACTTGGATTCTTTAATTAGCTCATAAGAAGAACTTTTTTTATAAAGTTCGTCAAATTTCTTACAAAATAGCTTAATATAGGAGACCACCATCCAATCAAAAACTCAGAAATTCAATATTTAAGAGATAAAATGCATCTATACACAAATACTAAATTCATTTTTACCCCACTTAGGTGGAATAATCATTGTCGTCTGTACCGTAGTTTAAGCAGTGGGTGACATAGAAGGCTTTCCCTCGTCGTCTGTACCGTGGTTTGAAGCAGTGTGTGACATAGAAGGCTTTCCCTCGTCGTCTGTACCGTAGTTTAAGCAGTGTGTGACATAGAAGGCTTTCCTTCGTCGTCTGTACTGTAGTTTAAGCAGTGTGTGACATAGAAGGTTTTTCCTCGTCATCTGAACTGTGGTCAAAGCAGTGTGTGGAATAGAAGACTTCTCATCATCTGTACCGGTGTTGAAACAATGTGTGACGTAGAAGGTTCTTCCTCGTCATTTGTACCATGGTCGACCGTCAACGCATTGTGTGATAGAGGGTTATTTCTCTGCGCCTCTACCTTGGTCGATATTTAATTGGGTTCCTAATCCATCCACCGAGCGGAAGGGAAACCATTAGAGGGGTATTTTAGCCTCTAACGAGAGGTGGGAGAGACTTCGAAAGAAAGGAAGGGGCAGTTCAGCAACTGAGTGAAGGTCTGAGAGATGTGGACCGCTTTACAATAGCAAGTGGGTCTACTCACATTACACTCACTAACTGACAATCACCCGCTTCGGTGGCCACATGACGTTAACGCGTTACTCCCTCAGTAGACTAGGCTTCCAATGACGGGGAGAATGAGGTTCGAATCTCGATAGGGTGTAATTCGAGTGGTTTTTCCTAAATATTTTTCTACTCTCCCTCCACGGAAATGCAGGTACATTTCCTATAAATTAAACCTTCCTAATCCATAAAACTATTAGCGTAATTAGTTCATAAGAGTATAACAAGAACGGTTAGTAAGACGTGGTGCTAAAAAAACCTGACAATCCAACAAGCATATCCGGATGGTTAGACCACACGATGAGCACATGGGTTTATTACCTAAGTCCATGGTTCAATTCCAAATGGATACACTGTTAGGATTTTAAAATATCTCTCTCTCAAAATGATAATATACATATAAGTATACAAAGATAAATTACCATAAGGAGAACCTTATATAACAGTTAGAAATGCAGCAAGTCACGGTGTCTGCAGTTGTCACTTTTGATAGTTACCACCCATACCTATATTATACCAACAATAAAATATTAAAATTCTTTCATTATTTGTATTTTATAAAAGTTTCTTTCTACCAAAATTTTACTATATTCAACCTGTATATTAATTATAAATTGTACAATGCACTGCACAGACTATCTCTTTTACTATAAAACTACCTGTTTGACCCGTTATTTACACGGGTAAGCGGGTAAGCAGCATCAAAACTATATCAAATAAGAACTTTCAACATCATTGACCAACATTATTAGGGTTCCTCCTTGTACAATCTTGAACTAACTATGGCAATATTAAGGCTGTTATTGCATTCAATAAATTAAAATAAATTAAATCTTTAAAAAAAATCTTACCTATCACCCAAACTGGGTGCACAAATGAACGCAAACTATGGCTAAGTACGATAATAATTTTTCTATTAGTTTAGCAATTTAGAGGCCACCTTCCCCCCCTCCCCCCCCACCTGTTTTACATTTCTTGGATCCCTAGTGTTAAATTCCACACTTTCCAACTTTTATGTTATCTTGGGTGATCTTTTTACCAATTTGTCAAATTTAAACTTTATTTCACACTGAAAAGTAGATTATCTAATAGTTTTAGAGTGATTTCAAGCTATGCTAATCCCCCTTACATCTGACCCTTTTTGGTTCCCAAATTTTAATTTTAGATTTTTAAGATTTATTTGGTTACCTGATATGATTCTTTTACGTGTTTTTGGAATTTTTCATTTTCAACCCCACTGAAAATAATTGTAACAGTTTCGAGATCTTAAATTTCTTGATTTTTAATTTTTAGATTCCATTTATTCACACTAAATTCGGTTATCCGGTATTGTAGATTAACTCACATGTCAAAATTCAGTTTTATTCCACAGAGAGAATTAGTTGTTTGTATTAGTTTTGGAAATTTGCCCCCACCCCTCTCCCCAGCATTTCTTCTATTCCCTATTAAAAATGTATATTTTTATTTAGTTATCTGGAGGGGTCCTTCTATCTGATTAGCAAATTTAAATTTTCTAACCCACCTAAAAGTTTTTTTACTATGTATCCCCCTTTTACCCTATTTCCAGGGGTGCCATTTAAAATTTTGAAACTCTTTTGGTTATTTTAGGTTGGCCCTTTACATACCTTCCGAATATCAGTTTTTTACCACACTTGTTTGCTTATAGCTCAGAAACTGTTCGTTTTATAAATATATATTCATATATGTCCGGTCTTGAAGAGCAGAGTTATGTTATACAGTTGTAGCGTTGAGAACTGAAGCGATAGTTCATCCCATCCACATAAAAATTGATAGTATTGGTTTCACAAAATACAAGGTTCAGTCACTTATACATTCAATATAAGAGTCTTCGTTTGTAATTATAGTTTAATAAACGAGGTTTTATTGTACTTTCCGAGACAATGTTAAAATTTTGAGAATACATTTAATATGCAACTCCAAATTTTATCATAATATGCTTTTGACTTAAGAATCCAGCTACCCACAGAAGTGGCTGTCTGAGCAGTCTAAGACTTTACACTCACATTTACACTTTGCCACAGTTTGTAATTAGGCCCGGGTTCGAATCCTGGTTGAATTCACTGGCATTAATTAAACACTTTAGCACAGTTGGTAGAGCGTCAGCCAACTGAGATAGGGGTTTGGGTTACATTCCCTGGGGTGGTCTAAGATTTATCTTAGGTAAATTGTCGGATAGGGGATTGGATGTTGTGTTTTCTTAGTATTAGGGTAATTTGTAAGTCATGTGTTGATATAATCAGCGTGTTTGAAAAGTACTTCTGCCTAATACAAAATAATTATCTGAGTTTGATTTTAACAAGTTATTTGTCCATAGTTTCAGGAAAATACTGGTGCACATACTCTCAGCCACTTTCCTCGTTCTTTACTCAGTTATATTATTAATTTAAATCAGTGCAATATGATGAAAGTCAAAACACAGTCTTCAGGCGTAGCACTGCGTGTAAACATAAATATAACCTTGCTGAGCTTCGCACCAATGAATCCTACTGATGACAGTCCTCTTCGAAAAGCAAAGCATAGCTGTTTGAAATCCATCCAAGAAGCCTCTATCAAGTTGTGAGCCATTATTCTTGTCTTACGGGGTACGGTCTTTATTTTGGCGTGGGCCTACAGAGTGCTAAGAATGGTTGGTGGTTTAATCGTCATTTTTATCAAACGTTTGATCATATTATTTTCTTATACTTTTAGTTATATTATATTTTACTTCATATGGGATATAAATGTTATACATATTATTTATTATTGATTCATAATGTTAAGTGTTAGTTTTTTAAACTGTTTATCATGGAAACGGTAACAAGAAAAGTGCATAACATAGGTATACTGGGAAGCAAAGAACGTCAAATAGTAATGAAAGTTTTAAATTATTTTACTAAGACAATGAATGTCACCATAGCAGTTAGGGAAACTTGTAAAGTCACTAAATGTTCTGAAAGAACTATTTACGCATTAAAAGAGGAACAAAAATGTGGTCCTTTGCGGACTCCTTCAAACAGAAAACAAAAGAGAAATGGGGGGGAAAAAAAATTCAAGAACGAACACTGAAGATTGTATCGTACAAAGTGGTGTTCGTCGTCTTGTCTATTCCTTGTTGTTCGACAACCTGCCCCCTACTTTAAGTATTTCTTTAGTGAGGATAAACACAGACGACACACTGCCAAATTTCTCACGAACTATCTTATACAGAATTTTTCAGGAGATGGGTTTTAAGTACGAACGGAGGGGTAGCAAGAGTGCTTTCATTGAAAGGCATGAAATTATTAGGTGGCGTCTTAAGTATTTGAAGGATACTAAGAAGTTCAGAGCTGAAGGTAGACCTATTATTTATACAGATAAATCTTGGGTAAATGTTGGACATAGCATTTCCAAGGAATGGAAATATACTGCCAATCAGGACTGAAGCCACCACGGGCTCGTGGACCACGTTTTGCGATGGTTTACGCTGGAAATGGTAATGGTATTGTTGAAGGTGCTCACGTTTTTGTGCAAGAAAGACACAGCAGATGCCCATTGAGAAATGGATGGTGACGTTTATGAAACGTTGTTTTCAGAACAATTACTACCTAATACACCTGAAGGAGCTGTTATCGTAATCGATTAAGTATCCTATCACAGTAGAAGGTGTGAAGCGATCAAGACCACATCATGGCGTAAATATTAAATAGCTGAGTGGCTTATCCAAAAGAACATTGATGTTGATGATGAAACGTTGAAACGGGAAATGCTGTATTTGGTTTCGCAACACAAATACAAATTTGAAAAATACAAGGTGGATGAGATGACGAAGTTGGTGGATCGACAAGTCATTCTTTTGCCTCCGTATCATTGTGAAATTAACCCTATAGAGATGGGGTTGGCTCAAGTAAAAACATTCATTAAATTTAACAATGCTAGTTTTAAGGTTAAAGATATGAGGCCTTTGATAGCTGCCGTGTATGAAAAGGTTTCTGTAGAAAACTGGTTCATTTATGTAAATCACGTCAAAAAAATGGAAAATTCCATGTGAAAAGCAGACGAGCTGCAAGATGATGAGGAGCAGTTTTTAATTAGATTAACTTCAACATCTTCATCGTAGCTTGTGTCTTCTCCTCTACCCTTAAGTCCACCTACTCACTCTCAAAACTTTGAGCTACCTGGGCCATCCACTAAACACTACTTCACAATTGATGGAGCCCCACCCTTGTGCGGGGACAGCGATGAAGCATTAAGGTATTTTTTAGACTTAAACTAATATGTTAATTACTTTACATAGAAGGCTTAAATTTGCCTTGAATGATTTTTAGAACTTCCCCTCCCCCCCATTATAACTACCGGTATTTTAATTTATAAAACTATTGTGTATAAATTTATTATTATTATTGAATTTTAACTTTTACTATAGTAAAGATGAATTAGGTAATTGTTTATAAAAGTGCACACACATTCACATGCAAACTTTGAAAGAGTTCGATCTCCAACCTATTCATCGCAGGTGACAGTGTACAGTGTATATTAAAAGCGGCATTAATATGATAATAAACAGAATAATACACAATTCTTGACAACCTAAACTTAAAATTGATTGCCATAGCTTGTATAAAGTTAGTATAATTTCACAAGTTTGAATGTAAAAGTTGTCCATCTGTTTCGAGCGGGTGAGATCTGGCAACTGCGCGCTCCATAAGACCTGTACTGCAGAGTAAGAGTGGAACGGACTTATATTTATAGGTATGCAACTTTAATATATATATATATATATATTAGTTAATTTATTAGTTAATTTAATTTAATATTAGTTAATTTTATTTTCTGATAATAATAAATATACTTTAATAAACCAGCTAATTTATATATAAAGATATATATATGTTCACATTCTATAGTTATAATAATGTACATTTAATAATATACAGGTGTTAATATATATATATATATATTATAGGTGTTTGTATATATATTATAAGTGTTTATATATATTATAGGTATTTATATATTAACACATGTATGTTATTAAATGTACATTATTATAACTATAAAATGTGAATATATATATATATATTATATATATATCTTTATACATAAATTAGCTGGTTTAGTAAGTAAATTTATTATTTACAGAAAATAAAATTAAATAAAGGAAAGTAACTAAAGCCTAAAATATATTTAAATATTAATCCTGTATTTGTTTAATTCGTGTGGGAAACATGAAACGAATACTAACTAAAACATCATGTTAAAATCTTATTCAATCTTAAAATACGTTATAATATATCCTGCCTGATGGTACACTGGTATGTATGATAAAATCTATATTTAATTAAGAGGTTTAACGTAGGATGTGTCTATTAGTTTTGACACTTCAGAGCCCTTCACCCTCATTTCACCAAATACAACATTGAAATTAAAATTTTAAGATTTGTTTATATCTGTAGTGATACTGCTACCTTACTGCAAAATTTGAGGTCTCTACCTCCCTTTAAGGTTTTTTTCTTTTTATAAATACCCGATTACCGAGCCCCATTTTCAAATCTGTAGTTTTTAGAATTTTCAGGTTGTACAGGGTGATCCCTATCTAATTTCCAAATTTCAGATTTATAGGACGTTTACAAATGTTCTAACCATTCATTCAGAAGGAAGAACATGCACTGACTCTTATATAATTATACAGGGGTGAGGAGGAAGTTACATAATGAAGAGTTACATCCTCTGTACTCATCGCGAGACATTGTAAGGATAGCCAAGAATCATAGATTACTGTGGGCAGGACATGAAGTGCTAATGGGAGATTCTATAACCTTGTTCAGGGTACTGAATAGCAAACCCAATGTTAAGAGACCTTTGGGAAGACCTAGACAAGATGGGAATATAACATTAGAATGGGACTAGAAAAGATATGGTGTAATAAGGTGGACTGGATAGTATTAACACAAGATAGGGATGTATGTATGTATGTATGTATGTATGTATGTATGTATGTATGTATGTATGTATGTATGTATGTATGTATGTATGTAT
>CABFWB010002627.1:32696-101438 GCA_902151455.1 Timema bartmani | reverse complement strand
ATTCCGTTCAGAAATCTTACGAGTTTATAGAAAGAGAGAGAAAGTCTGTGCGGTGCGCCGTACCATTTATTTATATTCGTCTATGTTTAGGTTTTTTCATCTGCTTGAATAAAATTTAAATATTCTTTCACACCAAGAAATTATTTTTTCTATTAGGATATTTTGAGCCCTCTCATTTTGTTGTTCAATTAAACTCTTCAATTTTTTCAGCTGTTATGGTTATATGGGGGGGATCCTTTTACATTTAAAATTTTAAGACTATTTTTTTATTTGTACTTCTAAATTTATCTAAATATTTTAACTTTATACCATAGGTTACTGAATTTTTATTGTATTAATTTTGATCATTTTGAGGAACGCCTTCCCTTCCTCAACCTTAAATTTTCCTCTACTTCATTTTGAAATTTAAACATGTTCAGAATTTTTGGGTTGGCTCTTCCATACCTGTCTAGCAAATTTCAATCTTACACTAATTTAAACATGTTCAGAATTTTTGGGGTGGCTCTTCCATACCTGTCTAGCAAATTTCAATCTTTCACCCCTATGAGAAGTAATATTTTATATTAGTCTTGGAAATTTTTGAACCATCGTATTTAACCAACCTCCAATTAAAAATTTAATATATTCAAGAAATTTTGTCCTTTTCACATTTAAACCAAATTTAAATTTTGTATCTCACATAAAAGAGTGTTTTACCGTATGTACACATCAACTCCTCTATTTCCTGTAATTACAGTTTAAATATTAACATTTTAATACTTTCATGATTATTTGGAGATGGCCCCATACCTGCCTGCCTAATGTTAGTTTTAAACTACACAAATGAATTGCTTATAATAACTAGTTAAGTAAAATTTTAAACCCTCTCCCCCATTTCACCAAGTCCCACTTAGAAGTTTCAAATTATAATATAACTGTTTTGGTTATAGAGTAATTGATCCCTCTATCTAAAATATTTTCGACCTTTTCGACCTTTAAAATTCTTCAAAAGCGAAACCAAAATCTTAATATAGTTTAATTAGTCAATGAACATATGAAAGCTATTAAGACAAAGTCCCGGGTTATCATTGGTTAAAGGTGGTTTACCTTACACAGTGATAAATTAATGGCCGGGGGCTGGGTGTTGTGTTTGTTCTAAATTTAAGTTAGTTAATAAATCGTGTGCTAATATAATCAATCGGTTCAGAAAGTGAACGTTAAATACCACACATCTATGAAATTAAAATAAATATTAAGACATGGTTCATGATGTTATAAAAATGTGTTTAAGATCTCTAAGAAAAGTAATGAATCACGGATTTGCACAAAAATTACAAAACGTTTGATCTCGCGCTTGTCTTTACTTCAAACTCTGCTATTTGGACAAGCAACTAAGTTGATTTACGGGTTTTTTTCACCTTGTTACGACTCGTTACTCTTTAAACTCGTAGCCTTGAAACAATTCACGGCAGATTCTTTGGGGGAAAGAAATAAAAATCTGTGTTTGAAGGGGAAGGGAAGTATAAATACGGATTCAAACATACAGGTGCGTACTGGAACAGTGCTCAAAACGTGTCGTCTTGGTTAGTTTCAACAGTTATTTCTCAAGGATACGGTCTGACACGGTAGCAGCACCAGCATGTGTGTGAATTGAGATACGGTGTCCTATGTAGGTTTGTCCTAGTTCGGCTTCTTATGGTAAGAGATAACCTTTATAAAGATTGCTATCTATGCCCTGGAAGTGAACGCAAAACACTCCAACACAACCCTTCGTGCACCATTACAGGAGAGGAAAAACTTAAATGCGTTTATTCTAATATTTATAATAAATATTTATGAATTCTGGACATTCATTATGAAATATTTGAAGAAACTTTAATCATATTAAATAATTATAGTGTAATAGCCTGTAATTTTTTTTATTGCTACAAACACATTAAGGACCCAATATTTTCTCCATTTTTTAACAATATAGGATATACTTAAATAAATAGATAGCAGCTCTGATATAGAAAATTGAGATTAACAGCCAGAGGATTTGTTGTGCTGACCACATGACAGCCTATATCTGCAAATATTATCACTATCATCGCTAACAATGACGGTCACTTGGTCGATTTAGCTCGATCAAAGGCTCACACCACGGACATTTTGATGACTTCGTATGAATCAATTCCCAAAAGTTGTTGAATTCACGCACCCAGCATGTGTAGTGTTTGACAGCCAACAAGTATGTTGATTTTTGGTAAAAAAATGGAGTGAGTCTTATAGATTTATAAAAGGGTTAATTTTCTTCCTATTGTAATATTAAGGCACTAATCTGGATTTATCTTTAATTGAATTATTTAACATTATTAACATTTTTGAGATGCAGCCCCCTCAGTGTTTAAAATGTTCAATAAGGCCCTTGTGATCAAACGAGTTTGTTTAACACACATGGTTTAAAGCGTCACTAGACTAGACTGCTGATGATGGGGAGACCGAGGCTCAATTACCTGTCGGGTGTATATGAATATTGGTAAATATAATATTTGTCTTTGTTTAAAAATAATATCAGATCAATAATTATTACTTGTGGGGTTTGGTGCAGCGAATAGATAGAGATCTGAGAGAGGGGTCATTTTAAAGCTCTCATTGGGGCGTGAGGGGGAAACATATACGTTTTTATTCAAAGTACACACCGAAAACTATACGTCAAAGAGAAGTTCATAATCTTCGACGTGTAAACTTTTAACTAAAAAGTGAGTGAGAGCTTATTATATAGAGCCTTTCCCAATAAAAATTGAAAATACATTTTAGTGCAATAATCTGCAGCCATCGCTGCAACGACCCAATAATTTGCTAATATTTTTGTGTGTGTGTATTTCCACACCTTCCAGAAGCTTCTTTATGACCTAAAAGTTGAAACTTTGCATACCCACGGAGCCGGATTTTAATTTTTTTTTCTGATGATAGTTTACTGAAGAGTAAAAAGATAAAAAATTGATTTTATCAAATTTATCTCTAGTGACTTTGACTAAAATTTGTAATCAGGCACTGTTTGTCACTATAAACAAAATGGCAACTCTCATTTTCCCATGAAAATGACTTTGAGGGTAATTTACACTATTGTAAATTTCCAATTTGGATCACATCTCTGCAACCATTTAAGATACGAAACATCTTACCGCTGTAAAGTGGTGGTACTGTTATGGATACATATCTTTTATTTAAAATAGATTTTTATAAAATTAAGAATTTCTGAGATTTAAGATAAAATATATATTTTTAAATAAGAGGGTAAATTGTCATGCTCTTTGGTGGACAGAGATATTCATCTTTTCTAAAAGTTTCTGTAAAAGTGTATATTATTATTATTATCATTTATGATCTTTGGTGGCAAGTGATGCTCTATTTTCCCATTATGTCTAGTGCAGAAACTTTGGACACCAGGTGACACAACCCAATGGATCAGGATTTTCGACTTTTTTTTACTGATTGAATTCTCCCAAAATGGAGAGGTTTCTAGAAAATTAAAATTAAAACAAATTTCAAAGTTCAGAAGAACTAGGAAACTTAAACTTTTCAGGCACATCTCAAAACCAACTAACCCTTTATCGATTTTGTAACCATCTATAATATAGAATCCATCCTGTCTTTGTTTTGACGGGAAAAATCCTAAATCTTAAAAATTCGAAAATGGGCTAGTCTGGGGCCTCAGAAAGTCCTAATGCTTAATGGGCTTAAAAGGACAAAAAATCAAGCTCTTCCAATAACACTGAAATTAAATTTCCAGGGGTTTCTAAAACAAATAAATACAACCCTGCTGAAATTTATTTTTGAAATTACGGTTGGCTGACATTTTACCTAAAAAATACCTAAATGATATAACAAATTTTGAAAATGGTTATTTTCAGTTTAATTTTCAAGAAATTTTACGTCTGATGGGTTTCAAGGTCGAGGAATAAGATTCCGTAATTTTTTCAATATTCAAATTAAATGACCCTCAATTGGTACCCAAGTGAAATATAGGGTATATAGGGGGGTGAAAACAATTAAAAAAACCCATTTGGTGGAGCTAGAAAATTATATCTTTATAAGTGGGGGGTGATGAACTGGATGGGATGAAGGATGGTTTCCAAATTGCCAAAACTAAAATAATAAACTACTTATCAGTGTAGTTGAAGATTGAAGTTTGCCAGGCAGCTGTAAGGACCATCCTAAACCGTAATGAAGGTCTTAAAACTCTTAAATTCAAAAATGAAGGAATCTAAAATGGAAAGATGTTTCCCTCAAAACTTTCAAAACTTAAAAAAAAGAGAGATTTTTGTTAGATAAGCAGGTAATTGAAAACTATCTTATTAAATATAAAGTGTAA
This sequence comes from Timema bartmani, assembly GCA_902151455.1. Lineage (NCBI taxonomy): Eukaryota > Metazoa > Arthropoda > Insecta > Phasmatodea > Timematidae > Timema > Timema bartmani. The sequence continues at coordinate 97,102 of CABFWB010002627.1, read as the reverse complement.
AACTCAAATAACCAAAAGAGAGTGAACATTAAAAATTAAAAATGGGTCTACAAGAAATGATTGGCCTGGAAATTTACAAATCTAAAAACTATTAACCATTAATCGGTGAGGTAGAAAATGTAAATTCGGTGAGATGGTAGAGTCAAAACCAAAATCTCTACATTAAAAAAAAGTTGAGATTACAAAATAAGGACTGAGAAGAAATTTCCAAAATTATATAAAAAATACTTTTTAGAATGGTATAGAGAATATAAATTTTGCAAATAGCTAATTTGAAAGCTAATATCAGGGTTGAAAGAGATCTAATAGTTTCTAAAACTAATATAAAATTTTTGTTTATGTTTGGTAGAAAGTTTGAATACTTGCAAGCTGTTGGGACGACCGACTCAAATAATAAAAAATCTAAAAATACCAAAAATTTGAAATTTAAATATTAATTCCAATAAATCAGGTCTCAACATTTTTTAAGCCAATAAAAGTATCGTAAAATAAAATTTGGCCTTCTTATTAATAGGTGTTCTGTCTTACGACAGCTCCATTCCTTTTGTCAGTGACCTTAGACCACCCTGTAATCTGCCTCCTCGTCAGCTCCCTTGTAAGTAAATAACAAAAAGATAACAGAAAGATGTGTGGATAAATGAAATTTTAATGTTGTAAAACGGAAAACGTAAGAGCTAGGAATTGATACAATTAATATAAAGCATTAGTTTAGTTATGTTTCAAAATTTACATTAAGCATGCAGGTAAAGAACTATATCAGATGGATAAATAAGTCTTAAAATTTCAAAATGAGAATGTGGGAACCAAAATGGTTTAGAGGAAGGGGCAGTAGCTTAAAATATCTCCAAAACCTTTAGAAAATCTACCTTTCAGTGCGTAAGAAAATCTAAATTTGGCAAATTGATAAAAGGATCACCCCATATAACATAAAAGTTGAAAGTTTCGAATGTAAATAAATATAGATTTGGTAAATGGAGGAAAAGTGGGACGCCCTCAAAGCTGCTAAACTAATTATAACTACATTTTTTGATATGGTATATATTTTATTTTCGTAGAGGCAGATGAAAAAAATCTAAAATTAATAAACAAATAAAATAAACATTACCTTAAAGTGGATCGATAGGGCTGATTTTACCGTACTGTATTATACATAGCTCAATATTGAAGGATTGCTATACAGGAGAGATGTATTAAAGAAAATAAACAACTTCTGGTGGCATAGCTTGGTGAAACATGTTGCTTATTTATTACATATATCTCTATAATAGTCTATTATTTTATTTAATTATTTTAAAATAATCTTAAGTTAATAATGAGGATATTTTATTATTTCAAATGAGAATGGATAGTAGGCTAGTAGGCTAATAATTAGGATACATAAGAAGATGGCCGATGACTGTATAGCTTGTGGCTCTAACAGACTATAAACACCTACACAGAAATACTCCTTCTTGATAAGATTGCCAAAAACTTTTACTTTATTACTTCAAAATTCCAAGTTTGTAATGTCAAAACTTTATGATTTTGAGGTGAATGTCACAATTATGGTTTCTGATTTCGTTGTGCTATACTTAGGATTGATAAAAGTCACACATTCAAATAATAAATTAATGTATTAAAATTAAAGTTTTTAAATTGTGTAACCATAGCTTGGAGGTCGTTTGAGGTAGAGCAGGTAAACTATTCTAAAATAAAGAGAAGTATTTTTCAAACTTCAAATGAGCTTACTATTATTAATTCTATTGGTTTTTGATGTTGTAAAATTAAGAAGTATATAGTATACCTGGAAACACAATTAAGTAGGGTTCAAAATACTGGCCAGGCAAGGGTAGTTCCGGCGCCTCTAATACACGGAAAGTATATAATTCACACATCAAGGTCACTCGTCTTGACAAGAAATGGAAAAATATATCTCTATTCGAACTTTTGTCTCTGGTATCCTTTCCAAAAGTTCTCCCATTTTGAGGTCCAGAGAACTTATTTTACTTTCAAATTAGACATATACTCTTCGCTACTTTTTCTTTTTACTTTCTTTTGGAACAAAAGAACAGAAAGCGTTCACGAATTCGTGTGTTGCTACACAAAATATAATTCGGAATTCAGAAGAAGAATATATATAAAGAGATCTGAAAGAAAAGTTGGCGTGAATCCCGGGTAGCAGAATGTCAAGATTTCCGCTAGTGAGTGGAAAGTTTGGAGATAGATCTAAAATTAGCTTGTAGTAAATTACAAGAGTCGTAACTTTAGTTTTATATCTAAAGTTTTCTACCACAAAATAAATGCATAGGCCATTTTGTCTTTTTTTTTTGTCTCTCTTCCTCTTTTGTTAGGACGTCAGATAATTGATGTGGTTCCCAAAGACAGTGAAAAAAATAAGTTCCCCCTGATGATAACCATTTATTTGTTTTAACGCGCAAAGTCCACAAAGCAATTATGGTTTTACTCATTTCGAATTTGATAAATAAATCTTACTACCCGTCCGGACTATCCGCATATCTACACTAATGGGATAGGGACGAAGAAGGTACCATTAGGAGTAAATGTACCCAAATTTGATTGGAAAACCACTTAGGAAGTACTCACCTCAGTACAAACCACCTCAGTACAAACCACCTCAGTACAAACCACCTCAGTACAAACCACCTCAGTACAAACCACCTGGGTTCAAACACCAACTTCCCCGTCAATGGCTTAACATACAATATAAAACTGACGCCTTGGTATATGTGCCCACTGGTGTGAGTAAAGGGTGAGTACTCCTCACCTAAATTTAGCTTGTACTTATGAATTGCTCTGAGCCTGGAGGCCATGGTTCAATTCCGGCTGGTTGAACTGGTGTTGGATTTTCTGAGATATAGTTTTGCATCAAATCTGCAGGCAAATTCTGGCACATTTCTTAAAATCCCCTTGCTCAACCTGTTTTATTTAGGTCAGGAAATTTAATTTTCTGACAGAAAGTGGGCAAAAACGATCTTCCCTATCCTACATATAATATTAAAAATACCACGTGATATATTAATTGAAGTTATCATTCAAAAGTTACAAAATTTATCGCAAGGTTTTACAAATGTGTTTTTAAGCAAAATCAAGAACGAAACCCAAAGTGATCTCTACAAGCACTGACTGGTCGTTGTGGACTGGATTACCGTCAACAGTGAGGATGAAGTTCAAATCTTGTCCGGGCAAACTACGGATTCATTTCCAAATATTATTCGTCAATAGGGCTATTTTCAACACTCACTCTATGGGATTGTAGGTGTATTTCATAAGTCTTATCCTACTCGTTCAACAGTAAGGATATTACGAATAATTAATCTGAACGTTTTAGGGATGATTGTTCAGAGGAAGTACACCAACATAAGCGTGGAGAGAGGATGAGAAAAACATATTGACAAATATTGGAAACGCACCTAAAGTGCAATTGGAAATTGGATGGAACTAAACCTTCAAACTTCCTGTAAACAGTGACCCGGTGCGTTGAGAGTCTAACGCCTCAGACCACTCAGTCATTGCTGTGGAGTCGTTAAATATGTATATATATATATATTACATTTAACGGCGGAGCCATACCCTTTAAATCAAATTAACTGGTGTCGAACGGATTAATTAAAAACAATAGCCGGGACTTTCCCAAATCCTGAAACAGTTTTACACGCAGATAAACCGAGAACTTTTTGGATAAAGATCTACCCCCCGTTATATAATTAACCTGAACTGAGAGAGCTAAGAAGGAATCCGTGTCTTAAATAGGATGAGAACGTAATAAAGGACGACCTGAAACGATAGTACGATAGACTTATAACCGCGTGCCTTAATTTCCGCTCTCTATCCATCTCACTTGTTCACACTCACCCATCTTATCTAGTAATGAAACTAGGAGATAATAGAACCACTGGCTAGTCTATTCTACCTTTAAAGTGAAACTAGGACTTTTCAAACATTCTTATGACGAATAATACTACTTGTTAAAATTAACTTAAAAAAATACAAACTTTCTTGCACTCAACATTGAAACAAATTACTATACTATTAGTGTTATTTCAAAGGTAATTATTGATAACATCTATGAATACGGACATCTGCAGATTACATGACTTTACTAATGAATACGTAAAAGTGGATCTAGAAACTTTTCTGTCAGAAAAGATTCTTATTATTGTAATTCGACTTCACAATCAACTGTCAAGGGTGAGCATAAAACGTTATGATTTCCTAACGGTATCTTACATATATACATATATATATATATATAAACGGTCTATTTTTGTCTGGAGACGGGCTGTCAAGGTCTAGGTCCAGGGAGTTGGCTGGGTGTCGTATTCTCGTCAATTTCCTCTATCTAAAGCATTGTAAATATATATGCCCTATACTGTTGTGAAAGGTCTTTAGAGTTTAGATTTTAGGCACGGGGCTGGTTTCTTAACACGTTGACTTGTATTTAAGACCTGCCCAGAAATCTGGACTATCCGTATTTACTTACACTATAGGAGTAGGGATGTGGAAGGGAGGCTTTTTAGAGGATACGCACATCCATTTGCGCGGAGGAAGAGTTGGAAACCATTAAATAAAATTTAGTCCTCAATACATCCATTTGGAATTCAAGCCCCAATCTCTCTATCGTTGGGAAACAGCACCAGGTGAGTTTAACTCCTTTTCTCACGTGTAAAGCCATGAGGGTAATGGGCTTGCTAAAATTTATCACTATTATATTTATATTATATTTAATTCTGTTAAAATATTAACTTATTAAAAATAAATTTATTTTTATTTAGAGGTGTATTTTACACATGGTCACTAACATATTCATTTTTAGGGATAGCATACTAATAATTAATATTATAAACGTACATAAGTAAAAATAAATTTGCATGAAATTCATGAAATTGCAAGAAATAGCCTATTTCCTGGCAAATTCATGCGTGTATATGTATAATTTATATATAATTATATATTTTATGTATACATATAGCTTTCTATAATATTATTCTTTTGATTTTATTATTAATAGCAATTGTAAAGCTATACTGAAAAGTTAACGTGTTTTATTTTGAACATATGCTCTTTAGTTCATTAACAAAAGGTGCCTGTACATATAAAAATTATTTCTTTGTTTTACTTCAGTTTAATTCTACAACTTCATCTTAGAGTAACATCCTCTTCAATTTGTAACGTTTAGATATTTCATGGTCCCCTCCCTACCATTCTAATATTTAAACAAGATGATAAATCAGTGAACAGGCTAGGCATACATGTAATTTTATTTAAGATTTAAGTATAATCTATTTTTTTAAATTATAAAATTCATAGTGTCTACGATTAAAAATATAATCAAGAAATTAAAAGAGCAAGCCCAAGAAAGGAAGGTTGAACTAAAGTAAAGCAGAATTAGCCACAAAATGACTTTAAAATGAAAGGAAAATGAGCTGTCAAATAACTGCGAATGACATGAGACTGAAATCCATCTCAGCTCAGTCCTTCCTATTTATTCAATCTCCAGAGTGGAGGTAATATACTATTTATATAAGCCTGAGATTCCCAAAAATGTTCATTAAACTCCCTCTTTCTATTTTAAAAATAACTTCTAAACCCTTCCCTCTTTTTCTTAAGATGAGGTGGTAGTGAGCGTGAGTTTAGGGCAGTATTTTCGAAGTTTTATATCATAAACATTTATTTGACCAAAATAAATTAAATATTTCTTCTATAGAATCATAGAGTTTAGTTTTCCGCACATGCTAATCTCAACAGTTCTTTAATATCTGTCAAGGGTTTCCTGGAATTTAGTGACAACTTTTTCTCTGCATTTAAAAAGTTTGTCACCAAATGCCGCTATGCTCATGACAGACATTCAAGAACTGTTGAGATTAGCATGTGCAGAAAGCTAAACTCTATGTTTCTATAGAAGAAATATTTTATTTATTTTGGCCAAAAAATGTTTATGCTATAAAAACTGCAAAATTAATGCACTAAACTGGTGCTCACTACCACCCCACCTTAAGTAAAAAAGTAAAAATTTAATAAATCAGCTTTATTAGTACAATGTCTGAATGATGTTATCATACTTCTAGATATCGTTCATAACTAAATAGTTATGGGCATTTATAAGCCGGATATAAGATGATAAAATATAAACCAGAGAGCTCCTTGCGGATTTGTCCTTGTGTATCTTAGTTTAAATACTTTAATTAAATAAATAATAAGTAGGGACAAAACATTTACCCGAGAAACACGGATTTTTAAGACTTTTTACTCTCTAGCATAATTAGAAGTCTACGTAATTAATAAATACCTTAAAAGTATTATGTGCTTATGTTACCTAATTTGATAAGGTTTATTTATTGGGTACCAGCATCTTAACCATTCAACCATGGAGGTGGGCAAGCAAGCTGTTTTCTCTGCTTAGTCATGGCGAACAAATCATTCAGAAATTGCGAATTAAGTACACAGTATTTCTTATTTATTTGCTTTAAACTAATATTTCGAAAACCAGTGATTGTACTATAACTAAATACACTTTATGGTACAACACTTGATGATACCTCGTGGTCCCTAAAGTTTTTAACCCACTAATGTAGGCCAATGGGATTCTTAGAAAATGATGGGCCTTCTAATATCTTCCAAAGTTTGGTGGCTGAAACGTCTTCAAGATGATGGCTAGGGATGGATGATACTGCTTGCCAACTATGACGTGGTATTAATTTGAAAACAACTAAATGGAAGTTTAACTGAATTACTAACAAAACCTTCAACTCTCTGCGTTTAACGTGTAAATGGGAATTTGTCTTCAAAATAAAATTATAATGTCATTGTCCTGGAATTTCTATCATATAAAATTATTATTATTATTATTATTATTATTATTACTATAATAAGACCCTCAAGTTTTTGATACAATACCTAATCCCTCAACATATTATCAAACTTTTCATTATACCAGTATTTGTGTTTATACTCATGTGAAAAAGATTTATTTTTAGCACTGCCTCTTATTACCCGTTCGGCTACACGCTGATGTACTAATTTCACTAATTATTTAGGTTTAGGAAGGTTATATTTATAGGAAGTGTACTCGCATTTGTGTGTATGGAGAGTGGAAAACTATTTTGGAAAACCGACCCCCTGCACACCCGACGGAGACTCTAACCTTGATCTTCCCGTCATCGGCAGTTTACTCTACTGCTAGAGTAGCACGTTAGAACACGAGCCCACAAAATCGGGTATTTATACAAACGTTAGAGGATTGGTAAATATATATATATATAATCTTATACAATATTTATTTGCTAAACGAAATTGCATTTGTTATTACGTGAGATGTTTGTTCCCAATTTCTACTTTTTTCTTTCCACTGGATCTTACTGCTCGTCCGGGAAATCTTCATTTAAATAAGATAATGAGGTAGGGATAAGTAAGGCATAGTTATAAGTATGAAGGCCAATCCACATACATAAGTATGGAGATAGCTTCGGAAATAGTTTAGAAAAAACACAAAAACTCAACCTTCTATCCCATCATCACAATTAAAATGCGTTGGTCCCACTTTGGTGGCCGCATGGTTTAAGGCATTAATATTGCCATAGAATAGGCCACCGATGACAAGGAGATCGTGGTTCGATCTTGGTAGCGTGTACTGAGGGTGTTTTCCCCTAAATGGTCTGCTCTGCTTTCTTTCTCTCCCCGCAAATGCGGGCACACTTCCTATACATTAAGCCTTCCTCATTCGTAGCCCATTGGCGTAATTAGTACATAAGCATACAACCCGAATAGGTGGTAAGATGCGGTGCTAAAAATAAATAAAATACGTAGCCCCTATAGTCTGACGTGTCGTAAAACTTGGTGCCAAAAAACCAACATTAATAACGCTTGAGTTGGCCGTTTCCGTTACAAAGTGGTCGATCACAAAATCTTGATGGGACTGGTTTGATTCAAGAAAATAACGAGTAATTTATTTATGATATTCTAAAAAGAAAACTTTCAACAAATATAATTTTAGATTTGTAATGTATATTCATTAGAAAGAGTAGACAATCTCGGTGGTGCTGTGGTAAAGTGATCGCTTCAAGATCCGGTGCTTGTGTGTTTTAACTTAGTCAAGGTCAACGGATTTTTAATGCCGATTGATGAAAATCCTTAACACAACTTCCGTCGGAGGGGATGTAAACCTATTTGTCCCAAGCCAATGTAGGCATGTAACCTTGGAAGGTAACTTATATGAGATAACTTATAGATAAAAATATAGGCTATTTCTAGCTCGCTCGTAGAATTTTGTACGTAAATTAAAACTAGTGTACTTTTAGGACTTCCTTAACATGTGTGCTTTCCTCCAGATGCTAACAGTGGTTGTCACTAACCTAGGTTCGTGTGCTGCTCAGGAAAGATGATGTTACACATCAAGACTCAACATTAGAATTGTATATTTAGGCCTACTTATCATTAGATTAAATCATGGAACTAACTCATGGCTTGGAGTATAAGGGGTAGCCGGAACACATATTTTAGTGACGGGGGAATATAAATGAATTAGATAAAACGCTAACACACCCAAATAATATTTAAACCTATCGTTCACTGCCACAGGCAGCTTCTTCAGGAAAAATAATGTTAACACAAAGTGACAGACTCGGTACAGTATGAAGCTACCTGTAGCATTGAAATATATTTTAAAAAAAAGGTGTTTTTGGGTCTATTAGTGCTTTTTATCTATAATATATACTCTGGCATCTTAAGTAAGTGTAATAGATATCCCTCCTATTTTAAGACATGTAATGTTTATTTATCAATTATTGCTTTTGTTGAGCCACAGAAAAAACCATTCAAACAACTTAAACTCTTTATATAAAGACTTATAACTAATCTCCCACTAGAATACAAAGAGCCAATAAGAAGAGTTAAAAGAAAGGAGAGGAAACTAGAAGGAAGCAATCTCACTCTGAAATAGCTATTCTTTAAAGCCAGATAATTTTGCCACTGTTAAAACAGTTTTAAAAGGTCTAAGTATCTGAAGAGGGGAAAAAAGAATAATGGAAATAGAATTAAATATCGGGGAAAAAATATTTTGGGTGTTTAAAGTGTAATTTAGGAGTACAGGGTCTGTTTCAAAATTTGACTTACTTAGGACAGTAACACTTAATATCCAATGATTGCACTAAGAACTATAGTTTGCTTTGTAGAGGAACAAAGTATGTTCACTTTTAGTTGATAGTGAAAGTGAGCTAGATATTCTTTTTTAGCCCATCGTATTGATACCCATTAGGGCTATAAGCATAAGTACACTACTAACTACGCTATTGTGCTAGTAATGAGGTTAAGTTGAATTATTCAAGAAAAGTGCAACCAATTCTGCGTGGAGGGAGGATGGAAATACAGAAATCGAACCACGATCTCCCCATCATCAGCAGTCCAGTCTATTGCGAGTGAGACGATTTAGACTAGGGTTGCACAACTTTTAAAATAAGAGGGCCACTTTTACTTTAGTTGATTAATGAAGGGCTACAAGGTGATCCCCCTTACAATTTTGCTAACTACACACAGATAATTTTACCATTTGGGCTCTAAATTACAAATTACAGTGAAAAATGTGGCTTGAGAAACGTACTTATGACACATATTAAAAACTTAAACACACTGTTAAACTAGCATTGGTAGGCTATTGATGTAAAAAAAAACCTCAATAAACGTTTGAGATCACATAAGCAATAGCTATTAGATTCCAAGATCGAGATTTTTGTTTGTAAAGAAACCCTTCTAAAAACAATTACACAGTTGCATGAAAATTATTTATTTGAAAGAAAGCTCATTTTTATAAAAGTACAGAGTAAACAGAAATAGTTTCCCAGTACTGTAAACCTATTGTAGGTCTAATTAGATACTTGACACTGTTTTTTATTAGCTTGTCAATAACGGGATCAATGTTGGACATATACATTTGAAAATTTTCCTCCAAATGTTCATTGCCATTTTTAGATCAAGATTGGTCAGTGCTTCCATTTACTTAGGTGAGGATTTTTTTAAATAAAAATTTAGCTGAGAATCTTTTGACTTTAATTCAAAGTAACATTGAAGATAAATTACCTCCATATGAAAATCGACGGGCACTGTTTAGACACAAGTAGGGAAGGGTAGATCAAACATGAAAAAAAAAAAAAAAAAATTAAAAAAATCTCCAATTTTCTCACTATTTGAAATCGATGTTAAAACTCATTTTGAAGATTATATACAAGGGAGGCGTTTTTAGTGAGGTTGGGTCCTTCTTCAGAACTTGCAGCAAAACTGTTCACTTTTGGGAAATATACAGTTTGTCCCAGACTTCATTTGTGACCATTATGATACCAACGACTTTATAAAGTAAATCACTTGTGTATAAGATAATTTTTTCCTTGGAGCTTTGTATATATCTCGTGAGGATATTAGGTCATATCAACTAAAAATATGTATCACACACCAATTCATTGCTCTCAAAGCCTGCTACCAGATTCTCCATCACGACTTTATTTAAGCTTAGCTGTGGAATACGCAATATTATTGTCATTCCTTTTGTTATGTCGGTAATATAAAAAATAGATTTCATGACAAATCAACTAGTGAAGCAAAACCAGAACATTTGATGTTTTGGGGAATTCCCAAACACAATGTTAAATTATGTCAACCTTTCTTGGCTGGTTAAAGTGAGGTTGCAGGTTGTGTACAGCTGCCTTAAGCCATGCGGCCAAAGAAGTGGGTATTAAATAAATATTTAGTGAAATAAAACATAATAATGAAAATAATCTGTAAAAATAAATGATTAATTTTTTTAGGAAAGTGGCTTTACATATTTGAGAGATATATTAAGGCAAAACTTTTCTTTTCTTTACTTTCAATTTAATTTATTAATAGACAGTCAAAGCTGTTATACACACGCAAAAAGGAGACATTTAGTTTTTTCTAGTTTGTGAGAGAAGAGACGGTTGGTATTCTAGTGCCAGCTTGGTGTACAGAAGTGTTTTTTCCCCCGAATCTTTCCCCAATCTGCCCTCACGCTAATAAATTTACATTTACCCTTAATTTGACCTTCATCAACCCAATCCTATTAGTGTAAATACTTGGCTATCCCAGGCTGGTATTGAAACGTGGACTGCCTAAGAAATTAAATGGTACTAATCAGTCATATATACACTTTCTTATATTGCCTATAATAATTTGATGGAAAAATTATCAAAATCGGCTATAATAAGAACACCCTTAAACTAATTTTCCTCTAAAACAAGTATGCGGTGATATTTTTATATTAAAAAATACTATTATATAGTCATTTTAAACCAAATTTTTAGAGTCATTTTACGAACAATTTTTAGTTTAAAAAAATTGTTAGTAAACTATCCTCAAACCAATTTTTAGCAAAAAAGATTATACAGTTTTATATTTCATCGTATATTATACTCTCCATATATCTATTTTGAACCAAATCTTAACAACCATTTTCCAAAAATTTCAAATTAAAAAAACAATCACCACTAAGTTACCTTAATTTTATAGTTATAATTAGAATCACGATTTAACCTCTAGGTAACATGTACCATGTACCATGTACCATGTATCATGTAACAACAAATACCAAGTTTAAACGACGTTTATTAAACCGTATTGGCTCCCAGTTTTCTTATTACTCCGGTCCCTGGAAACACTGTTGTTCTAGATGTATCGTAAACTGAGTCTAAGCTAGGGGAACAAAATGCTCCTGAGTGGCATCAGATACTATCTTAAGAATAGGAGGGTAACTTAACCCAAACCCTAGACTATTTCAATAAAAGATTCGTGACTTACACCATGTAGCTCAGGTTATATCGTAAAGTGTGCACCCCATCTAAGTAACACACGACATGTCTGGGCTGCATCGTAAATAAAGACAAAGGGGATGACGGTAAAAGATGAATGTCTAAATTACCAATAGTTACGAACAAAATAAAATGCGCTTTATGGGATTCCAAGCCATGGCAGTAGAAAGAGTAAGTAGTTTAATTTATATAATAGATAACTACTATAAATGCAGTATTAACAAGAGACATATTCTATTTTGTGGCAAACATTTTGGTTCATCCCTATTTCTATGGGTGTATAAAACATAATTTTTGGCAAGGAAAAATTGTTGGAGGGTTAGGAGTTTAGCCACTTTCTCATAATTTCCATTCAGATAAAATAAAGGAATTCTAACCGTAATATGAACCATATTTAGGGCATTTTTAAAGCCAAAAATTAAGTCAAGGGAGTTCATCGAATTTTGGTTAAAGAAAAACCCTTACACCCTCTTCATTAATAAAATAAAATAAATGGTACGGCACACCGCACAGACTTTCTCTCTCTTTCTATAAACTCGTAAGATTTCTGAACGGAATAATGTACATTGTATCATCACCACTCCACATAAGAACACGCATAAAATAATATACAATGATATAGAATCAATGAGAAAAGAGGCGCATCTTTGTCCACCTAAGAGCATTTCAAACAGTTTAATGTCTTCCACAAGGGTCAACACTTCGTATTAAAATTTCGATTTCTGGTTAAAATTTTAACATTTTATAAGGTGTTGCAGATCTTCAAGTCATCGCATTGATATTTAATTATTCATTTATACATTTTGACCAATAAAAAATGTAAATATTGACTATTGAGTCTAAAATGGAGATAGATCATTGCTATGCAAACATTTCTCCTAAGAGCTTTAAGGAAAAATAACATACTTTTTTAGATACTTATATTTAATTACTCTATGGCATTGGAGAATTATTGCGTTAAGACTTAAGTAGTATATGTTTACAACTAAAGCTCACAAAATTGTATTAATATATTTGCAAATATCTCAGAAACTGTTGCTTTTATAAAAATATATGTCAAATAAAAGTTTTTTATTTCTAATAGTCCTACAATTTTGCAATGATAAGTTGTTTAGTTTCTCAAATAGTTGTGGAGATACGGAAATTAACGCTTCTGTAAAGTACCCTAAAAATCATTTTCATAGGAAAATGAAAATAGCCAGTTTATTTATAATCTTAATCAACGCCTAGATACGAATTTTAATCAAAATCGTTTGAGCAGATTTTGAGAAAACCAAATTTTTCTCTTTTCGCCCTTCAGTAAACTACCCTTAATTTTAGGGGTAGATATCCAATTCCAAAAACCCCTCGGGGCAACCCTATGAAAACCCTAGATATCAAGTTTCAGCTCAATCGGTAAAATAGTTTAGGCTCTAGTTGGAGGTACAGACAGACAGACAGACGGAAATTCAAAAACCACTTTTTCGGATTCAGGGAGTCATGAAACGTCAAAATTAATCAAAATCTCGAGTTCGATTTTTTTGACGATCACCATACTTTCTCTACCTGTACGATACTAGAGAGAAAGTAAAAGAAGTTTATTTTGAAAAGAGGGGAAGCCCCATTCCAACATAAAACAGTTATGCGACAAAGGGAGAGCCATCTAAATTATTAAAATAAATATTTATAACGAGGTTTAAAGGGACTGGTATACATTTTTTTTTGTCACCGTGTCTTACTATCCTCTCAGGTTATACGTGATGACCTAACTACTCTAATTGTCAGGGATAAGTAAGGTTGAATTTATTGGAAGTATACATGCATTTGCGTGGAAGGAGAGTGGAATATAATTTAGTAAAAAACACCCTCAGAACACCCGAGTGACCCCAATATACCCGTCATTGACAGTAAACTATTGCAAGAGTAACGTATTAGACCATTCAACAACTGAGGTGGGTAAGAAAAACTTCATTTATATCACTAAAACTTTTGTCCTTAAACGGAAATAAGATCCTTGGTAGAGTACGCTTCATAATTTAAAGTTATTTTAGTTCACCGTTTCTTACTACCCTTCTGGTGGATATACCAGCTTACACTAATGGGATATGGACAGTGAATGTATAATTTAAAGGAGATGCACCTGCATTTGAGTAGAGGTAAAATGGAAAACCATTTAGGAAAAAAAAACCCACCCTAAGTATTCCCAGCTGAGAATCTAACCTTGACCTATATATCACCAGTAAACTAGAGCAGACTAGGTTGACTACATTGCCCGCGTGCCCACTGACTTTAGCTTAAGGACAATCTCAAATTAAAATGGTAAAATTATACGTATGTTACTCGAAACGCATGGAATTGTTAAGCCTTAAAGAAATGTCAAATAACAAAGAGAGGTTAAATTATCCAGATAGGTATCTTCTTTGTACGTGGAAAAGAGAGGGAGGAAGGAACCACGAAGTAAAAAAACATGTGATGAAGACGCCACAGAGAGACAATGAAACTATAGAGAGGGGAAGCCCCAGGAAGTTGATTTATAGGACGATGGAAAAACGAAAGTGAATAAAGAGAGAGTAGCAAAGTCTGACAGACGAAGCAAAGGAAACGTTGCTGAGAGCGATAACACACCGGAAGGAAAGAAGATAAGATGTTAGCTTTGTAGAGAGAAGAATGAAAGGAGGGGCAAAAAGAGATACAAAAGTAGTCATAGAGTAAAAGAAAACATCATTTCTAAAATATAAACAGGAGAAAGAGAGAGAGAGAGAGAGAGAGAGAGAAAATTACAAGATGACACAAAACGAAATAAGGGAAATCCAGCCATGGAGTGGAAACATGCAATTCTTCCGTTCTTATAAACCCAAATGTAGTGTTTTCCTTATTTTATTAAGATAATAAATGGCTAGCTATATGTCATCGAGTAAACTAAATAAAAAGAAAGAAAACACTCATTTCTCTAACTTACTGAAGATATGACGTTACATTATAAAATATATAAATATTCAAAACAACATTTTAACTTCAATGTCAACCGATTCGGTGGCCACATGGTCTAAGACGCTACTATCGCAATACACTAGACTGTCGATGATGGTAAAAACAAGGTTTGACTCTCGGTCGGCTGTATTGAGGTTTTTAAATGGTTTTACACTCTCCCTCCACGCAAATGTGGTTATCATTCCTCTAAATATAGCCTTACTCATCCCTAAAACCATTGGAATAATTAGTACATAAGCATATAATCCGAATGGGTAGTAAGACGTGTTGCTGAAAGAACGTTATTGTCTTAAGGGGTACCATTTAAAAGATTGATGATGCAAAGTATTAAAAACTCGTATCGGTGGACACGCGGACTAAGTATCATTGTAATATAGTCTGGTCCTTAAAATTAATGAGGGATCTGAGTTCGAATCCCAGCCAGCTGTACTAATAGGGGTTTCCCTAGGTAGTCCCCCACTCTCCATTCCTGCAAATATTGGTACATATTCAATAAATTCTACCTCCCTCATCTATATTCTATTAGTGTGGTAAAAAAAATGTGCATATGCCGGGCGGATGGTAAGGTGGGGTGGAAAAACAATGGTAAGGTGGGGTGGAAAAACAATGGTAAGGTGGGGTGGAAAAACAATGGTAAGGTGGGGTGGAAAAACAATGGTAAGGTGGGGTGGAAAAACAATGGTAAGGTGGGGTGGAAAAACAATGGTAAGCTGTAAAACGTTTAGGAATATAATTTAACGGGATTCAAGGTAATAACTAATTTATTAAAGGACTATTATTTTTATAGGAATAAATATGTTTAGTTACAAAGTATTTAAGAAAATATGGAGAAAAGAAATGCTATACAATTAAGTATATATGAAGCTTTGAGAATGAATGATTATAATCATGGACATAAATTGTATCTCGATTATAATCAAATAAATTGAAGAATGACATATGGACACGGAAATCGAACCCGGGACTTTTGGTTTAGCACGTCAATTCTCTACCAATGAGATATACAGGGATTGTCCCATATTCAGGGTCATTCTTCACTCATATTTTAAGGCAGAGTCTGTAATGTATATCATCGGCTACTAAGAGCTATCGCCTTTCATATACGGGTGTTCGTAAACTCATAGCCCAAACTGTACATATAGCTTGTTTGAACCAAAAGTAATACAAAATTCATATACACTACATCCGGAAAATTATGCTAATACCTTTAAATTGTGTTCAACATTTTGGCGTACAACTCCGGGAGGGCAAATCTGTTCAAGCATACGTGTAAAACAAGTTGCATAGGAGTTAGTCACACGACACTGCACACGTAATAATGGCAAGCACTTTCTGTGATGTGGGACTGTAATCATAGCCCTCAGAATGTATTCACATTTCTAAAGGACTGGTGTGCTGTTGATTATTAATATTGTGATATTTTCTGCTGCCATGCTCCAAGATGTTGAGGTGTGTAGTGACACGCGCCTAGTTTCTATGCAACCTGTTGTACAAGCACGGTTGAACAGCTCTGCTCTCCCGGCACTGTATACAGAAACTTTGAACACAATTTAATGGTATTAGAATAGTTTGCCGGATGTAATTGGATAGGGGTTTTGTATTACTTTTGGTTCAAACAAACTATATGTGCAGTTTGGGCCATGAGTTTCCGAACACCCTCTATACTTAATTGTATAGTGTGTTTAAATAAAATAAATATTAAATAGGACTATTAAAATATCAACTATTTTACTTGCTCAGCTTATCTTCCTATGAACAGAGGATTCCTAGAATGTTGAGTCCTGGAAAAGCCGAAACATTTATCATTCGAAAGACTGAATGCTATGTCACTTTAAATTTGTGTTGTGTATAGCCTAACAGCACACGGATTGACGGATAGTAATACGTAGCGTTATATAGTATATATATTCCAATACATAAATAATATAATAATATACTATATATATACAACATTGTATATTACTAGCCATCTAAGCTATCGGCATGTTAACGATGATATAATAAGGTAGAGGAAGGCTGAATCTAGAGGAAATTCACTCGCATTTGCATGAAGGTAGAGCACAGAAAACTATTAGGGAAAATATGCCCTCAGTACACACATCAGGTGTTTAAACTATGATATCTGTGTCACCTGCAAGACAAAACAAACGAAGTTCACGCTCCAGCTAACGCACCCAGCGATGCGGGGTTAATAGAACTAGATGGTTTAGACAGTTCATTAATATCAGCAATAAATAAATGGTACGGTGCACCGCGTGGACTTTCTCTCTCTTTTATCTTAGAATAGATACATTTACTTAACAAATACAAAGATTTGTGAAACGAGATAATATAAATTGTTGCAGAAACACTGTCCAAAAGAGCATACATGAAATTATATTCAGTGTTACAGAAACATTAAGAAAAAAGAAACATCTCTGTCTACCAAATATCTGGATTTCTAGAAAATAGAGTTTTTATCTTTTTGTCCTTTAGTAAAATATCTCTAATTCAAAAAACCCCATGGGGGAACTTTATTAAAATCCTATATACCAGGTTTTAGCCTGATCGGTTTAAACTCTAGGCCTATATACAGACAGAAAAAAAAAAACAGCATCGAGAAAAAACACTTCTCGGTTCTTAGGGCCAGTTAAACATTGACATATTTTATCAAAATATCGAGTTAGATTTCTTCAACAATCATAATACTTCTCTCTCCAAGGGGTCGTGAAAATATGAAAAAACCATATTAGATCAGAATTTGTATGTAATTATATATTTTTATCCTGCCAGTTATAAATGTGAAGAGTGAAATTTTGCTGGATTAAGTTGTTTGGGAATGTATTTTTAGTTTTAATTTTACATATCTTTTCATATTTTACTGAATTCCATATATATTTTCGTAGATATAACATAAACTTACATATTTTGTGATTTTTAATAGTGATATTCTTTGTATGTTTTTCTATATTTAAATGGTGTGTCACTAATTTTCAGGCAACCTGTACCTTCATAAAGGAATGTAGCCAGTGAAGAGATGGTAGTGAGATAGGTCAGGGGAAAGGGTGAAAGAATGTGACGTTTCATGATAGTGGCCTCAGTACCACGTTTCTCGCGCGGCGTTTCCGGTTTTAAACAAAAGGCAAAGAGTTGTAGAAACAATAATTATTATTATTAGCTCTAATTATATCATTTTACTGCTGTTATTTGGAAAATTACTTGGATATAAAATGGCATGGAAAAAACAAATGACGTTAAAAACAAACCCAAAATCAATCAATAAATTGTAATTTGAAATCTGTCGCACTAATAAGGCACGTAGAAAAGTCTTTTATCTTTTGAAAAGCAAACAAGACCAAACAATTCCAAACGTGTAGGTGTATTATTAGTACCGGCTAGTAAGTTGAGATCAAACATTTAACCTCGAGACAAATTTCTAGAGAACTAACCTTTTCAAATTCTAGGTTGGTCTTACGTTCAATTGTTTTCATAAAGCTGGAAACAATGCAGATTTCATTGAAAGTTTATAATGTTTGTATGATTTACAGTTAACTATAATTACATTTATCTGAAGTCTTTAATTAAGGTAGTGAGAAATTTAAGTGTTATAATACAAACTAATAATGCAATACAACTTGTTGAAAGGTTTTTGTACATATGTGTGTTTAGAAAAGTGTTTTTATATTACTTCCTTCAGAAATTTGTTGCCATAAAATTTAATTTTATTTTAGTAATATATTAATGTATTATTAACATGGAAAAAAAAGGTATATACCATGTTAAATATTTTCATATTATTACATATTTAACTGATTTTGTTACGTATTTACGTATTGTACATATTTTGTAGGTTACTACTACATAAATATCCGGACTCAAACCATCACCTTCCACTAAAGAGAGGAAGTCAGATAACATACACTGTAACTGAGACATTAAGAAAAGAGGAACATTTCTGTACACCAAACAGCATAAACATCAATTACACTTTCAAAGAATTTAATAAAAATGTAAATATATCTTTGTTAATAGATAAGAAAATATTGATTTTATAGAATTATATTTCAAATAAAAATAACTTTTTATTTAATATTTCTACACCTTATCAATGATAAGTTATTTAGTATCTCAAAAAGTAACAGAAAATGATCAAATTGGGAAATTTACTATTCTTTAAAGTAACACACCCTTAAAGTAATTTTCATGGAACGAGAGTAGCTGCTATTTTGTTTGTAATGTTAAACAATGTTAGGATATAAAATTTAATCAAAATCGGTTGAGCAGATTTTGATAAAATCAATTTATTTTCCTCTTTGCCCTTCAGCAAACTACCCTTAATTTTCTGGTTAGATATATAATTAAAAAAATTCCCTGGGAGACTATTATAAAAAACACACCTAAACACGAAGTTTCTGCCTGAGCGGTAATGTGGTTTTGGCTATAGTCCGAGATCCACATAGACATCGGGAAAACAACTTTTTAAGTTTCATGGGGTCAAGAGAGGTCAACATTTATTGAAATCTATAGGTCGATTTTTTTACGATCATAATATTTCTCTTTCCAAGGGGGCGAGAGAAATGAAATATAAATAAAGAATAAATAAGTAAATTAAAAATAAAGAAAGAAAAAAATAGATGAACAAAAATATATAATAGAACAATATTATGTTGGAAAACAATTTTTTTTGGGACCTCATTGGTTCCAGGAAAATATTTAAGTGTCATTTTACCATACATACGGGTGATGTTTACGTCCTTAATTAAGTGATGAATCCGTCACAAGTCTAATATTAACTTTTGATTGACCAACCAACATGATGCAAATTTGTGAAACCAGTCGCTAAAATGGAAATCTGTGCGTAATTCGGTAGTTGCTCAGGCTATAGTTTTAAGCGCTGTTTGAATACAGACCCATGCACAGAAATCAAAATTTACAAACAAAAAAGAGATTTGCATGTCTTTAAAACACATTTGAAGGGAGTAATTTAGTTAAAATATTCTAATCTTATGTATCTTAATATTTTAATTCATGGTTAGAAATATGTAACAAGCTGTTTTGGAATATTAACCACGCTATTAATTTATACATAACCAAACAATTTTCTGAAGCTAATTTTATTTTTGTTGGTAGCTTAATTACAAAAACAAGAATAAAAACGATGACTGTGAATGTGCGTCGTATATTTCGTGTTAGCTATTTAGTTGATTATTTAATTAAATTTGCAATCAGGTTTTAATTACAAGTTCCTTTACTGAATTAACTACGAAAATATCTGTCATAAGTATGGGGCATTATAAGACAAATATAAAGTATGAAAGGGTCAAGATTATTTTAAAACAAGAAAGTGCAATGCCGATCAGAAAATAAAATTTTATAATTCTAATTTTCTTATTTTTACTAGGGCTATGATTAGTATTTCCTGTAAATATACTAGTGTAAATAACAATTACCCGTTTCGGTGGAAAAGCTTGTGAGATAATAAGATGATCAAACCGTGATATATATTATTTCCACTCTAACTTTAGAACAAACTAAGATGGTTTGCGCCCTCGTTGAAAAAGCTAACATGCTCTCTAATCTTCTAGACTCTCCAGAGTCAACCTCTTGAACAAATATATTGCTCAGGGTTGAAAAGTAAGAACCCTTAAGTCATAAATACACATTCTCTTTTCATGCTACATTACTCCTAATATTTTTTTTATATTATCTCGCTGGACACGTGCTAAAAGGACTTAACTCAACCAAACTTAATCTTGTGTAGGGATATTTTCTTAAATCTAGTTAAAGAGTTAGGAATAAATTAAAAATATTAATAACAAACGTAAGAGAAATATAGGGGTACGGCTTTATTATGGAGTTTAATTTGAGTTGAGTTTCTTATATTATTATTTGGGGGTATTTAATATTCACTTTCTGAACAGACAGGTGACTTATAAACTAACTTAATTTTATGACAGATGCAATACCTAGTTCCTAAGACGTTAGTTCACGACTGTCAAAGTGGATACTCAAATTTCATCGATTATTCGTTTATAGGCGATTCTGGAATTGAACCTTGAGATTTATCTCAATTGTCAGACGTGCTAAAGACTTAGCTAATATATTGGACTTGTAATTTTTGTTACCAAATTAATCTAATTCATTGATCAATAAAACCTTGACAATGCTCATTACACCACTGCGAAAAAATATAAAAAGGATTGATTAATTTAACATAATTATTATTCTACTTTTTAATTATATCTTTTTTTTAACTATTTAATTTCACACCATGGTTATTTAAGGGGTAATGTTGAGTAAGGTGGTTGAGAGAAAATGAAACCACATTGAGTGTGGTGAGAATATGGGAAAACCATAGCATTAAATCACGTTTAGAACCCTATACACATATAATGCACCCGGTCAAGATTCCAACTTCAACCATCGCCGTAATTCCTACTTTCAATGGATTTTTTCAAACGATGTTTGGTAATCGCAAAGGAAATTTATTTTTAAAAAGATGGTTAAAAAATATGAAGTTTGAAATAGGTATTTTAGATCATGTTTTTTCTAACTGTACTTCATGGAGGCCTTGGTAAAGTTTAGAATATTCTTTAGTTTATTTTACATTTTAAAAAAGCATCAGTAAAAATGATTACAAACTTTTTAAATCTGAATAAAGGAACTTTGCGAAAGTTTCAGACAAGACATATAATATTTTCCGTTTGTTTTATATTTTTGTGCTTTTATCTTTATCATATGTTCATAATATTAGTGTTGAAATATGTATTAGGGCTTCAGGATGTATTTTTTTTCCCGTCACGAGGGCTCCTTCGATCTGAAAACATTGTGAGCCCCTGCTATAGCGGGTACGAATTTAAATATAACTTTTTCATAAGAGTATATAACAGAAACAGCACTAACATTTAGATTGAGGCTAAATCAAAACTTACCAAAATGTAAGGACAATCCTCTCAGTGCTATTGTTAGGAAAATAAACTTGACTTACTGGGTCCTAGTCGTGATGGGATCACGATCAAATTAACGTTAACTTAACTTTCACTTAACGTAACATAACGTAAGGGTTCTCCTCTTGTTTTTAAATGGAAGCAATCACGATGTGGTTAACTTAAAGTTAACTTATAGTAAGAGTTGTCTTGGAACTAAAGTGAACGTTACGTTAAGCTAAAGTTAAGTTGATCGTGATTTCGGCATAACACTGTGCTAACAACTTTCCCTGTAGTTAAAGATCAGCTATTTTTTTGGTGGTAGCTTGACGTATTATAAAATATTTCATAACGAGTGAAATAATTTACTTGAAAAGATTTTTAAAATTTGTATTCAGTAAACAAGTATTTCAAAAATGTTTCCTTAGGAGACAACTTAGAATTTACAGTAGTATTCTGGTAGGAATAAAACTTCTAAAATTATAGGCAATTTTTATTTTGCCGATAATATTGATGTGATTTTAGTTTATTCTTCTTAACTCCATGTATTAGGCTAACTGCCTGTTCAAAAAAATTCCATCCATTTCTTCCTGAGTCTACCTGTATACTTCTAACACACATAACTACTAAGTTTAGTTAACTAGTTTTAAACTATCACAATTTAATCTTACTATTTCCTTTAGTTTTGTTTTTAACACATGTATTTGTTAACTTTAATTTACTATTTTAAATATTAACATATTTAATTTAAACTTATTTGGAATGTACTTCTAACAAACATAGGTCCCATGTTTAGTCTACTACTTTAAACTTATCACATTTTAAATTTAGCTCGTACTATAAAACTGATTTTGGTGGTCGGGACTCTTGCATCCGTTGCATATGGATAATTCAATTATCATGATATTCTATCATTATATATTTTTCAGCACCAAGTATTATTACCCGTTCGTTTTGTACGCCTATGTACTAATTACACAAATATGTTAGGGATTAGAAATGTTTAATTTAGAGGAAGTTCACCCTCATTTGCTTGGAAGGAGAGTGGAAAACCATTTAGAAAATCTCCCTCAGTGCATCTCACCGGGATCGATCCCCAATCTCCACGTCTTCGGCAGTCTAGTCTATTGAGAGAGTAGCGTCTTAAACCATGTGGCCACTGAACACCGAAGCAGGTCACTATATTATTTATATTGTAGATATTATATTTTTCTCTTATATCTTCATTTATGATTATATCTAACCTCGTATAACCTGTGAGTTGTTTTAGTAATTCCTTCTTAGATGCCTGTATCAGACTTTTATCTCTCCTATTCATTGCTCTCGTTTCAATTCCATGGAATATTACAAGAACTGCCATTACTTTGTAGAACTGTAACTTCATATTGTTCTCTGTTTTATTTCTAAGAGTCCTACCATTCCTGTGACATATCATCTGGTATTTGTGCAGTTAGTTATCAATATCTTCATCTCTTTTAAATATAATGTCGTTTTCTAGATACGTAAAATGGCTAACCTATTCTACTGTTTTGTTGTTAATGACTATTTTATTTCTTATTGGCTCTGATCCATATAATAATAGACTTTGTCCGCAAAGATCATTACTACTCCCCATATTTTCGTAATGATGTTGTTAATATATATATATTAAAAATTGCTGCTGATAACTTTAATATTAAAATTATTTTATAGTTATATATCAAAAGCGACGACTTCATATAGAATGGATTGACATATACATATAATTATTAACTTTTGTAACTGTCAGAAAAGTCTCTTCCTATCTGAATCGGACTGTAAATAGACTAGTCCAGGAATGACATAGGTCATTCTACCTCCAAGGAGTTAGATGACTGTACAGGAAAACTAAGTGGAACATTAGGCAAAACTTTGAGATACAGTTCCGTTTTGTTGCTTACCCCCTTCCCCCACGGCCTTATGGACCAACTAAAACAGTTGGTTTCATACAATCGAAACTCGTTACCTTGTTTTATTGTCGCTTTAATGAGAAATGATAGACTTTGATGATTAGTCTACCAACATTTTTATAATAATAATGCCCTTGGAGGAATACATAATATTTCAGGCGCGAGTTTCAACGTGAATTTACAAGAAATTAAGACACTGGGTTATACAAACACGCTACATTATAATTAACAAAATTAATAATTCATTATTAGGTGAACGTAGAGAATTTTAAATCGTGGGCATCAGATGAACACATTTAAAAATAGTTTTTGGCTTCTAATCAAGAATGGCGAACATATTTCTGTTTATGTTTTGTATTTTTCTGTCTCTTTTTAACAATTAAAACAAACAGAATGTAATATGGTTTTATTTCTGCACCAATTAACTCCAAGTGAGTTTATTTAATCTAAATGAGTTTGTTTTAATTTTTGTTGTTTGGGGTTGATATAACTTACATTCTAATTTAAAATATGACAGAGTCTAAAGTTTAAATTTATATGTAATATTAATATTATATATAAATGAAAACATAAATTAGGCTTAACTGAGCTACAGCTTAATTCTTCAAGTGGTAGTACGTACACTACTATCTTAATATGATACAGATTTAAACTCCATTAGATTATGATAATTGAAAACTGTAATTTGCTTGCCTTTATCACACAATCACTTGAAAGGTCAAAATAGTAATTTAAATATGTAATTATTAAAAACGTAGAATATCCACCCGTTTTCTAAAAACAGTTTTACAAATACATTACAGCTAGAATCCATTATCTACATAAAATACATATAAAGTTAATACACTTAAGATGATATCCAAACACAGCCGTAAAGGAGGTACCTAATCTTCATTTAACCTGCATTGGTGGCCCCGTGGTCTAAATTTGAGACTCATTTCATTTGTTTTTCCATTGAAGGGAAGGTTGATGTTAGAATCTAGGTCTCCCGAATTGAGGACGTTTTTCCTTTAATGGTATTCAACTCTCCTACCATAAAAATGCTGGTACACCTTCTATAAATGCTACCTTCATCATAGACTTTTAGCACAAATAATAATGTTAATAGCCTGGACGGGTAGCAAGACACAATCTCAAAACACCAAAACTATCATTACTTTAATATTTGTAATTTGTTTTTCATAATTAAAAAAAAAAAGTATACTACATCACAATGCTTGTATGAGAAGTGGTTAAGTTTTTAAAACATCCAAACTTTCTGTGGATTACATAGCCTATTGATTCTTTTTTTTGTATCTCTTTACAGAAGATAAAAAATACATGATTTAAGGGCTATTTTTCAGCGTCAGATTGTTTTTTAAAATGTTAGTTGAAGTAATTTGTTTGGAAACTGTCGCTCAGGATAATATGATCTCCATAATTCAGTTTAGTGATGTGGTTCAGTCAAGCAATATTTATATATTTTGGTCTAACTAAATTTTTTGTAGTTAATTAAAATAATTTTTGTGTAGTCTAGTCTAGCAATATTTGCATTGTTCACTCTAAATACATTGATATATTTTATCGTATGCATATAAGTAAACTTATAGTTCAGTTAAAAAAAAGTTAAACAAAAGTGTTAGTAAATTGAATATTAGCTAAAAATTTCATAAATACATCAATTAACCATCCTGAAATTTTAAACGCGATTAAAAATATAATAGGTACGCTATACCATATCTTGAAAATCTAAGGATTATCCAAAATGAAAATATGAGAATCATGGGAGAAATACGTATTGCTGTCTGCATGGATTTCCGCCATCATGATCGATAAATTAAATCGATATTTAATATAGATAAAATTATAAAGATCGAGTTTAATCAAGTATTGACTCATATGAGGTGGAAAAGTTTAAAAAGTAGTAGTTAAGTTTACTATTTGTTGGTAATTTTCCTAATATTAATATAGGGACAGCTTTTTACTCCTTTTACTGATGCATATTTGATATACACACATACATACACATATAACGTAAATAGTTCTTACGACTTAGTCGACAAACTTAAAACTATCTCTCTAAATAACAATTCTAAATTCCTCTCACTAGATATTTCCAATTTATATACAAATGTCCCTGTCAATGAAACCATCAATATCACCAAAACCATATTAGCAAATAATAATGCCTCATCTGATTACATCAAGCAAATTACATCCGTCCTCAAATCAGTATCTGAACAAAACTACTTCCAATTTAACAATAAATTCTATTCTCAAAATGATGGTTTAGTAATGGGTTCTCCGATATCCTGTTTAATGTCTGAAATCTTTTTGCAACATTATGACAACAACATAATAAACAAACTCAAATCTCTTTTAAACATAAAATTCTACTGTAGATACGTCGATGACATACTTGTAATTTATGAACAAAATTCCAACTCTTCTTCACCTGATATAATTCAGGAAATGAACAATATCCATCCCAATCTGAAATTCACTATAGAACATGAAATCAACAACAGTATTAACTACCTCGACATTAACATATTAAAAAATAACCTAAATAAATTTGAATATAAAATCTACAGGAAACCCACACATACTGATAGCATCATCCCAAACAACTCTAATCACCCCACAATTCATAAAAGAGCTGTGTTCAATAGTCTCATCTACAGATTACTTCATATCCCTCTGAACAAAAAGAACTTCAAAAATGAACTCAATATAATCAAACAACTAGCAACTTCTAATGGTTATTCCCACTCAATAATATACCGAATTCTTCAAAAACAAAAATCACAACTCAAAAATAAATCCACCCTCAACAATTCAAACAGCAAACCTAATAACAAAACCAAATGGATAAAATTCAATTACACTGGAAAAGAAATTAATAGAATAACAAACATTTTCAAAAAACATAAGCTAAACATCGCATTCAGCACAAACAACAATATTAAAAAACATATTAGCAATTCCAATCTGAACAAAATTAAACAGTATGACAAAAATGGCATTTATCAACTTACTTGTGAATGTGACAGTGTCTACATAGGCCAGACTGGCCGAAAAATTTCAACCAGGTTTTTTGAACATATTAGTGATTTTAAACATGACAGGAACAAGTCCAAATTTTCTGAACATCTCAAAATCTCCGGACATCAACCAACCACAATGGAAAACAGTATGAAACTTATCTTCAACACATCCAAAGGTACAACCATGAACACCGCCGAAAATATTTTTATTCAAACCGCAATTCTAAACAATAAAAAAGTTTTAAATGAACAGATAAACTTTGAAAACCAAATACTTATAAACACTCTCAGGAAACTACCTCAACACACCAAAATTAAAAAACAACCTAGCATTTAATCCTGTTCTCACCTGCCCTTCCATCCAAAGTAGATAAAGACCTGTTCGGGCCAGTGTCAAGAAGATTTGTACCTACTCCCCCTTTTTCCTTATTTTGTCATTTCTTTTCTTACCCCCTCATCTTACTGAATTTCATCTTTTTCAAGATCTATCTATAATTAAAATTTTCTATTCCGTGATCATAGCAATGTTCCGTTCTGGCATAATATCTTTGACTTTCACAGTTCATTTTTTCTAGTCCAAATGAGTCTCATTTTATATACACACGGTTAATTTATTTTACCTCAGTTTCCATATTCCATCAATCAGGAACTCAACATTTATTCTGCAACATGGTAAATATGATAATTCATTTATCGAACTCTCACCATATTCTTTTCAAATCCAACTTTAGGTTATATTCTTATATTAACAGGGCGTGGTTAAGCCATATTAATTGGTTTTTTCTTTTCTTTTTGATAGTCCTGAAGATGATGCCGATTGCGCATTGAAACATGTAGACAAAGAAGCTCATTCCACTTATGGAAAGTTTACAAGGAACAAGGGATTAAATAATTATATTAATTCAATTTTAAACAAATTCATTCAAAACCTTTATTTTTCAAATATACCATGTTGATATCTTTTCAACCATATCTAGTCATTTACATAGTTTGCCATTGACATTTTATGCATGATAACGTTTTAATAGTTATTTTAATAATCTTATAATTGTATGTTTAGAATATTTTATCATTGTTTACATATATAAATTTATTCTTTGTGTATCAACTTGACTTTTAATGAAGTGGTAAAAGTTCTTATAAACATTGGTCATTCAATATAATTTATTTATTCAGATATGATCTTAATAATGTATCAACCAATCTAGTCATTTATATAGTTTGCTTTCAACATTTTATATGTGTTAACACATTTTAATAATTTTATAATCAAAAGGGTCATCATATTTTGTCATTGTTTACAATATTAATATAAGAACTTTATCTTATGACTAATTACCAATTTTCAGTATAACATAACTTGTTGCTCACATAACTTTCTCATACATAAATTTATTCTTTATGTTTTAACTTGACTTTTTTGAAGTAGTAAAACTTCTTTTAAATCTTATGTTAATGTTCGTATAGATTCACTTATACATTTGTCATATCTTAAATTATATCTACTTAACACAGACACCAATTCCCAGTCTATTAAAATTGAATTAATCTTGCATTGTATATTCGTTCCTTATTACCATTTATAATGTTTTTTAAGAATAATATATTAAGTTTCCTTAGGAGACAGAAGTCGCACTTCAAATAAATGGAAGCTTCATATCTAGGCGTGCCTTGCTGGTATTTTAACCTCAGCCGTAAGACTCAGAACTGGCAAAACTAACTACCACGTAACCTTTGTAGGTGGTAAGGGCAGCTTTATATAACGTATGACTAATTAATTGATTCAAACGTCCAACTGTTTATAATCGTTAAGTAATTTACAAACGTGTGGAAGTGCCTCTATTAATATTAAATGCTTAAAATAGAAATGTGTTAGTTGCTAATTAAAATGTGATTATGTTTTCAGACATCCTTATCAATTATGTAGAAATAGAGTAATTATATTCCCAAGATAACAAAATGACTAATGTACAAAATCATAATTTAGTAGTTTTAACATTAGAGAAAATGTATTTAAATTATAATTTTTTTTTTCACTTAGTGTAATATGAATGCTTTGAAAATAAATTTTTGAGTATATTTCCTCCATAAGAAGAGAGAATCCGTTTTTTAATGGTTATATTTTTCTTCGATGCTACTGCTCTGTTTATAAATGGTTATTTATATTCGTAAGAAAGAATTAAGATTTTTTCTGTCCGATTTTGAAATATGATGACGTTTGTACTAAAAAATTATTTTCTAGGGCAATGATGGCGAAAATTTTCCGACCAGTGTACCCCTTAAGGACCATCCGACTTTTGAGACAGCCTAGTGTGCCACCTATTATTTATGTTTATTAATGAGTATTTAAAAATTATTTGAAAATCAAAATTTGTAGAATATTATGAAATATAATGAGTAGATAAAATACATTTTTAATGATTTAATAACACTTAGATTTTAATGAAGGAAAATCCATTAAATTTTTAACTTGGGTGTTTTAGACAATATTAATTTTATTAACTTAAAGTTAAAACATTGAAAGTAACACCTTCAAGGGTAAAAAAACACAGTAGATTTATATATGAATTAATTTAAAACTGAAAATTTACATAATCTTTTCATTTTAATTAGAAACATGTGGTATTTTGCCAGCCAGGATATTTATATTCGGTTCATAGATTGTTGTCTTCAATAACACACAAGACGATTTCCAACCGAACTTCACAAATCTTACTAGGCATTTAAATGACATGGCTGTCTAAATCTTACTGACCTCAAAAAATTATACCACGTTGGGAAATGTTTTATTTAGGGTTAGTTATTTTCGTGTCAGCGTGCCATTCAAATCGTATTCACGTGCCACCCAGTAGCACGCGTGCCATCTCTGATCTAGGGTGTGAGACGTGCTATCTGCTCTAGCTCGTTGGGAAGTTACCCAATAGCAAATGGCATAACATTTTTTTAAACATTAATTTCCTTTTAAAATATTTTAGTATATTTTTTAAACGTAATCAAGAGTCCAGTAATCTACTAGTATAGGCATTAAGGAATAATACACAAATATATTAATAATATTGATATGTGGAATGGTGGAGGGGGTGGTATGGGTTGAAGAAGGGCGGGTCCCCAAATTTCTCCCGGTATGACCCCGCAATACATGACATGAAATTAGGAATTTAAATCTTTTGAAACTATCCCATTTTCAATATTACTAATCACTTACTTTTAAAGCAAGTATTGATTAATAATACTATCTTAATTTTGGCTGCGACTGTAATCGTGTTGTTCAAGTAGCCAATATATATTGTTTAGGGTAATCAACATACACTTTCTGAACCAACCAATTATAATAGACATATTAACCTAGTTACAAAATATATTCAACACTTGGACCCTCAAACTTAAATTAATCACTGATTATTTTTTTGCCATGCAAGGAATCGAGCCCGGCACTCCTAGCTCATCAAGAAGACGCGTTACCGACTGAACTATGGTGTATCCAAGGAAACTCATGATGTTTGCGCAAGGAAATGAGCATAAGTATTCGTTCGCTGGCGGGGCACAACAGGACCCCCCCCTAATTTTGAAACTTGCGGAAATATTCGCTTGCGAGCTAGCTCGCAACTCATGAACTCGCAAATCGCAGGCTGTACTAAAACAGAGCTAATTTTGAAAGGTTTCTACTATCGTGCGAGTTGGTGTAGTGTTGTTTCGCTTGCGAATGAGTTTTCAATCCGACAACACTGTAAAACCATGACGTGTGCCAAAGGATTGAGGCGATGAGATGCCACAACACGCCATTATACAAGATACGTAACTGAAAATAAACACTATTATTGTATTGAGTGCATCATATAAAACGATTTGTTTAGTTTTATTAGGAAACCATCTTCCCTTTGTATACATCTACGCTTGTTGTAACAAAAAAATTTCAAGATATATGAGTATATGCAAAACCGTTCATATATGTAATGTCCACTTTAGCACACTTGGTAGCGTGCTTGATTCATGATCATATTTCCACGAGTTCGATTCCACCCCTAGTTGCGATATTTTAATTTTTTTTGCCTGAACTCAAATCACTTTTTAGTAATTAGAATTAAATAAAATATTTTATTTTCGCCTCTATTTTTAAACATAAATATACCCTAAAGATTTTTATTATTAGAATAATAATAATTAGCTTGCTTAGCCTTATTTTTAAATGTGTACATTTTTACGTCATAAAACCCATTAATTTAATTTTAAATAATCACCTACATACAAAATTTCAAAATTAATGTATATCTTAGACTCTGATGTGGGCCTACCGTTTTTAATTTACTACCTTTTTAAATTATTTTTAAGGACTATTATGTTAGTTTACGCAGGCTCAAATACCTTGTATACTTCTATAAAAAATATTTAAAACAAATTATAAGCTTACTAATACGATACTTTAAAATTAAAGTTTAAAGTCTGATAAATAAGAATAAAGAGTGGGGGGTGACAAGATTTGAACATGCTAACTCTAGATTATGAGACGGCCACTCTACCGACTTGGCCCAATTGACGGTTAAATAAAATTGAAAAATTTAGAATATATATTTATATTTTCACCCAAACAAATATTTTTATTGAAGGATTGTATAAAGTGTACAAAGCAATTATATTTTTTCCTTCTGTAAACCTATTTTGTACAGTAGTAGATTTATTTCGACAAAATCACTCTCAGAAAGCTTCAACCGACGAGGGGGATGGCATCCATTTTGTTATATACTGCCTACTCGATAGGCAAGGCTTTGTCTCGCACGGTGTGAGGCTGGCGAGTAGAATCCGCTCGCTATTCGATCGTGTGACGTCAGTTTTCGCAGCGCAGAAGTTTCAAAATTAGGGGTTTGCGAGATTGTGTGCGAGATGAGAGAAATACGCTAGCGAATCGCTACTCGCACGTTTCAAAATTAGAGGCCCAGAGCCGACTATTAAGTGGGATACATTTTTTGGCTTTTGTCTTTCGTTATTTATCTAGCCATTCCATTGTTACTTCATTGTGTCTTCTTCATTTTAGCACATCTATTCACTTTAAATAGCCATAGATTTCCTGTCTATTTTTTTAAATTACTTTATATATGAATTTATGGAGCTAAAGTCTGCTTTCATGGATTTAATAATCATAATATAACTATAAAGATGTGTGGCAATTTTATGTGAATTTTTCATAGTAAATTTTTAAATAAATTCTCATACATAAAAATGGAAGCACAGCCTTTTAAAATATGCTTTTAAATACTTGACGCCGTGAGATAAATTTGATACTATTTTTCATACAGATTTGTAGTGCAAAGAGTATCATCACTAAACACAGGAGCTCAGTAATCTACATTTTCACTTCAAATCACTTTTCAAGTTAGACTTGGATATGTATTTAAATGTTTTGTAGATATGTATACATATATGCATTTTATTATATATATATATTTATTATATGTATATAGATATATAGTATTAACTATTAGCTTTAGGTGTACTTTTAACACATACAGTTTTTAATTTTAATTTAGTATTTAAAAACCTTGAATTTTATATAAGTTACACAGCAACAGTATGATTTGCTAACCACTTCAGTGTCTGAATGGTATGAGCTCTGAGCATCACTCTCGTGTTGGGCTGGCTTGATGAAGATGAGGAGATTGGGGTTCAAATCCCAGTCGGGTCTTCAGACGGTGGTTTTCCCTAATTGGTCACTCACACTCCTTCCACGCAGATTTGGGTAGATTACCTCTAAAATAATTCTTTCCTTATACCTACCCCATTAGAGTAATTAACAAATATGCGTATAGCCTGAACAAATCTATTTATACACGTGTATTCATGAGATAAGCAACACCCTTTTCAAAGCAGCAAGTTCAGGAATACATTTGATCATTTTTAATAGTGTGTTTTTTGAAAAGATCTAATTAATATTTTACACATTAAATCTATCACTCATGTTATACTTTTTAAATTTTCCTTAATATAAGTCTACATGTCTTAATTTCACGGATGCTTGCTAATGGAAAATAGTAAACATATGAACACAGTGAAAAATATCCTTCTAAATTATACGATTTAAAAATTTGTTTGATTACTGTTAATTGATAGAGAAGGGATGATTAATTTTAAAACACTGGCTATAACTAATTAAAAACACAGAACACCATAAATATATTTGACTAAATCTAACAAACCATAATTTGGAATTCTTAAATTCATTTATGTCAACTCTAAACAATTAATACTTTAACTTAAATATATTAATGTATTTTATTTAAAAAGTTTAATTAGATTAAATTAGTACAATATAATTGTAATCTTGAACAATTTTGACCTCGAGATTATGATGAATCCTTGAGTGCTATGTAACCCGAACACAAAAAGTGTATTTTACAACTATCTCTGACCCAATATATGTCTACCTCTCCCTGAAACAGTTTGTTGGATTTTTTAAAACTTTGTATTTAGATGTTATATATTGGTAAAAATTCGCACAAAGCTAGTTTAATGGTAAGTTTTTCGAAAATACTTTAAAGATTTTGTTTAAAATGTATACTAGGGGTGTTTAACATGACAAATAAACATATGTACTTTTTTGGGGGGGTGGGGGGGGTGTAGGGGGGCATCCGTCCTAAAATCGGCTATATTTTATAACTTGCTCTAATAAATTTTGTTCAAACGGTTATCAGCAAGATTTTTTAAAATATAAATAATTTTAAGTGTTTGTTTATCCTAAGAATTATTTAAGTGTAGTTTAATGATGACTAATATTAGAAAAAATTTAAGTATTTGAGAATAGCTCTCTAACAAGTCTGTTTAAAATTGGTATCTAGATAATATTTTACACAATAAATAATAATGAATGTTTATTTTTCTATGATTAAGTAAAGAGTGATTAAATAATAATTTTTTTTAGAAAATTTAAAATTTAAAAAAAACTGCCTTTAAGATATAAATAAAAATGAATATCTGGCAGTTGTTTTTTCATAATAATTAAGAATATATTTAAATTATTACAAAGACATACAATTTTAGATTCGTTAACAATTGATTGATTTAAAAAAAATGTTAATAAAAATTGGTTTGAACCATTTTGTTTAAAATGTTGATATGGAAAGTATTTAATTTATTAATTACATTATATTGTAATATTTTTTAAAGAAAATTAGCTAAGGTTTACTAAAAATATATTTTTGAAAATTGTATTCTTGTCTATTATATTTTATATGAGAATTTTATAGAACGTTAATTTATAATCTTGCTCAACATTGATTTTATAATACATTTTTACAACCCTCCACGTATCCATTATAAAAACAAGTTTCTAGTAGCAAGTTCATAAATCAGTAAAGAATACGTGATCAAATATGTCAATATTAATAATGTGTATAATGTTTTTAAATAATAATGACTTTACATTTTATAAGAATGAGTAATTAATAACAGGAAATAAAAATAAATAGGTGTTATGTATCTAAATGATTAAAATATGTTGCCGGATAAAGTTGCTGATTTTAACAGTGAAAATGAAAACTAATATCGGAATAATGATGTATTACAACACCTGTATATGTAAAATTAAACCACTACAGCTTTTTATAAAAATATTATATATTTATTATTTAATGTAAATTTTTACTTTCTTAGATTAAGTATTTTAATCTTGAAAATTTTTGACTTCAAGATTATGATGAATATTTACGTTTTATTTGTGCCCGAACCCCCTTCCCCCACCCCCAAATAAAAGGATCTTACAAATCTGTCTGTCTGTCTGTCCTCATGTCTGTCTGTCTCTGACTACAGATTTTAAACGGTCTGATGGATTTTGTTTAAACTTGATATCCAGATGTTATAGAGCACAATACCTCCGGATAAGTTTTTGATTTGGACCATAGCCCTCAAATTAAGTGTAGTTTATTGAAGAGTGTTTTGAATAATACATTGTTCGAAAATCGCTCTAACGATTCTGTTTGAAATGAATATTTATTAAGTGTTCGACCTCTCAAATAATACAGTCTACCTAATTTTTGGGTAAATAATCGTTAAGGTTTAGTTTACTTATGAGTGATCTTAGAACATTTAAAATATTTTTAAATGGCTCAAACAATTTTGTTTAATATATATAGGCCTATGTATATAAACTCTTTCCATTTATATACTATATAATATATATATATATATGGGAAGTATTATAAGACAAATAAAACTATTTGCTTGTTCTTTGGGGACAAATTCAGTTAGAGGTAATTTTCTGATGAATGGTTTTAAAAATTGATTTTAGAAATTTAGTCTAGAATGGGTATCTGTTAATTTTTTTACATTAAAATAATTTATTTTTGGTTACTGAGACAAATTTTTGTAAAATTTTAATTATTCAAAATTGATATCGGGAAACTATTTTACTTGATCAATAATAATATGTTTTTTTCTAAAATAAATTAATTTAATGGTGAATTAATTAAGAAAATGATAGAAAATTTGAATTTTTTGAAATTGACTTTTAAGATTGAGTGAAAAAAGGGTATTTGGGAATAGTTTTTCATGATAAGTAAGAATATGTTTTTATTTTGTCAAACTAAAATTGATAAATATTGTGAGGTATCTTACAAATAAATTATTTTTGAAAATTTAAAATTTGATAAAAATATTTGAATAATTTTGTTTAAAATTTATATACAAAGGCTGCTTATTTTCATTAACAAGATTAGATGTTTAATATTTTGAGAAAAACTTAAGTATGGCCAATTTATGAAAATTTTCTTAAAATTATTATACACAATAAGATAAAGTGTATGCGAGAGTATCGTAATTGCTTTCTCTACAGCATTCAGGGCTCGAAAGTTCATTACCACACTTTAAAAGGTACGTCACATATCTATATCTTAGGATAGTTATATCCAGTGGATAACTATCCAGTCCACCTTATTTAATCCTATTTATTTAAGCTCTATTCTAATGCTATCCTCCCATCTACGTCTAGGTCTTCCCAATGGGTTTGCCAGTAAGTACTCTTAACATAGTTCTAGAATCTCCCATTGGGTTTGCCAGTAAGTAGCCTGAACATAGTTCTAGAATCTCCCATTGGGTTTGCCAGTAAGTACTCTGAACATAGTTCTAGAATCTCCCATTTGGTTTGCCAGTCAGTACTCTGAACATAGTTCTAGAATCTCCCATTGGGTTTGCCAGTCAGTACTCTGAACATAGTTCTAGAATCTTCCATTGGGTTTCCCAGTAAGTACTCTTAACATAGTTCTAGAATCTCCCATTGGGTTTGCCAGTCAGTACTCTGAACATAGTTCTAGAATCTCCCATTGAGTTTGCCAGTCAGTACCCTAAACATAGTTCTATAATCTCACATTGGGTTTGCCAGTCAGTACTCTGAACACAGCTCTAGAATTTCCTATTGGGTTCGTCAGTAAGTACCCTGAACATAGTTCTAGAATATCCCATTTGGTTTGCCATTAAGTACTTTTAACATAGTTCTAGAATCTCCCATTGGGTTTCCCAGTAAGTACTCTTAACATAGTTCTAGAATCTTCCATTGGGTTTGCCAGTCAGTACTCTAAACATAGTTCTAGAATATCCCATTGGGTTCGCCAGTAAGTACCCTGAACATAGTTCTAGAATCTCCTGTACTGTTTTTAACTGTACTGGATTTAACTACTTTGGCAAGGAGGTTATATTTTAAAGTGATAGAATAATTAAATGAACAATAATAGGTTTATTCAAAACAGTAAAATAAATAATGTTTACAATGAAAGAGTAAGGTTAACATATTTGACTGGTTGGATTCAGTTAATCCTTTAAACATAAGGCAGGACCCAGACTACGGATCTTAACTCTGTTGGAAAAAATTTAACAGTTACTATATAAATATTTCAAAAGATACATACATGGTCTTTAAACAATTTTGCTTAAAGAGTGGTTAGGGAATGAATAACAAAACAATTGAAAGAGTCGTAAAATATGTGATGATGGGTACAAAACAGGCTGTCAATTGACTAGTACTATGGCTGGTCCTATTCCCTATAGGTACTGCCAATGCAATCAATAGTACTTATCATATGAAGTAGAAAAACACTAATAACCTACACAGACTCAAAAGGCATCAAAAAGGTTAAATAACCAAAAGGTATTATCTACTCGAACCCCACTATGAAAAAGAGGAGTTTCCACGGGTTGCCCACCTAAGCTAATACTGCACCTAGAGAGTGACTTCTTGAAAAACCCAAAACACATAGACAATTATATAACCCAACTGGGAGTTAGAACAAGGCAGGCAGCCTGGTTTTAGCCATCATATCTAGACAAATGAACAAGACGTCCACGGCGTCATAAAAAGGACTCAACGGTTTAATGGAACTTGTGGAGTTCAGCAAGTCTCATAACTAAGACGTAATCACAAAGAAAGCAAACGGCTTATAATTTTAAGACTGCTTCATATGGATGCAGCAAAACATATTTGCTCGTCTGAGGGACTCGCGAAATATATAGCGTCATAATTACACTTCCCAAATTTAACCAATTAAACATAATTACTTGGAAGTGAACTAGACTCAATTTTAGATTACTGTCACTTTGACACATAATAACTTATCAAACAAAGAAGGTCGCTTTCGACACAAATAAAACACAAGTCATTCTTGACTTTTAAAATACAATGCAAAGAGAATTAATCATGTCTAAATAGACATGTACTAGTTAGTTTCAATAAACTAGATTTCAAGTCCAACGGACTTAATGACAAAGTCAGAGTACTTAAGTGTTAGAAGTATTTCCTGCAGGCCATTTTCGGCGGTGAATCCGACGACCCATACTCCATGGTCAGCGCTGCCTTTTGACGAGAGGTCTAGTAGAAGTTTCTTTCTTCAAGCCGTTTCGGCGGTGGATCCGACGACCCATACTCCATGGTCAGCGCGGCTTTTTTGTGACGAGAGGTCTAGTAGATGTCTTCCCTTTGACGCTGAAAGTGCTGTGTTTAGTGACTGAGGTGTCGGGCTTATTTACGCTCTCAATATCTACCTCAAATGGAACAGACAACAGGACGATAAACAGAGAAAGAGAGAGAAAGAAAAAGGTAGGGGGATAGGAAGGGTGAGTAGGAATACTGCAAGAGGGGTAAGGGGAAGGGAAGTTTCCCACTCTTACCGGCAGGATCGCTTGGAACGCTGAGGGTTCTTGGCTCCAACTCCCGTGTCTCCCTCTGTTAAACAGATGGTAAGCATGCGTGTCGGAGATCGGACCGCCATGTTTGGTAGATTTTCTTCAACCACGAGGTGACCAAATCCAACAACATCTTGATAGGGTGAGTCGATATACACGCATCTTCTCTCCAAATATAAATGTTTTAATTATTTTGTTTAAACTGAGTTATTAGTTTTATGAGAGATTGTAATATAGACGTCCTTTAAACTATTTCTTGCAGGCCGCATGGCCAGTCCATGTGAAAATTATCAGGAACCATCCACTGGTACACGGAATGTATATGAGCATTTATTCATAAATATGACATTATTAATCCTCTTCTAAGATATCTGCCACAGTATTTATCAAAAGTCCTTATTTTTTGGTAAATTATTGGAATATTAACCTTCGCTTGTAGCCGTGTCAATCTCTCTGATTGACATGCTACAAACCCATTGGGTTTGCCAGTAAGTACTCTGAAGATAGTTCTAGAATCTCCCATTGGGTTTGCCAGTCAGTACTCTGAACATAGTTCTAGAATCTCCCATTGGGTTTGCCAGTCAGTACTCTGAACGTAGTTCTAGAATATTCCATTGGGTTTGCCAGTCAGTACTCTGAAGATAGTTCTAGAATCTCCCATTGGGTTTGCCAGTAAGTACTCTGAAGATAGTTCTATAATCTTCCATTGGGTTTGCCAGTAAGTACTCTGAACATAGTTCTAGAATCTCCCATTGGGTTTGCCAGTAAGTACCCTGAACATAGTTCTAGAATCTCCCATTGGGTTTGCCATTCAGTACTCTGAACACAGTTCTAGAATTTCCTATTGGGTTCGTCAGTAAGTACCCTGGACATAGTTATAGAATCTCCCATTGGGTTTGCCAGTAAGTACTCTGAAGATAGTTCTAGAATCTCCCATTAGGTTCGTCAGTAAGTACCCTGAACATAGTTATAAAATCTCCCATTGGGTTTGCCAGTCAGTACTCTAAAGATAGTTCTAGAATCTTCCATTGGGTTTGCCAGTAAGTACTCTGAACATAGTTCTAGAATCTCCCATTGGGTTTGCCAGTCAGTACTCTGAACATAGTTCTAGAATATCCCATTGGGTTTGCCATTCAGTACTCTGAACACAGTTCTAGAATTTCCTATTGGGTTCGTCAGTAAGTACCCTGGACGTAGTTCTAGAATCTCTCATTGGGTTTGCTAGTAAGTACTCTGAAGATAGTTCTAGAATCTCCCAATGGGTTTGCCAGTCAGTACTCTGAAGATAGTTCTAGAATATCCCAATGGGTTTGCCAGTCAGTACTCTGAACATAGTTCTAGAATCTCTCATTGGGTTTGCTAGTAAGTACTCTGAACATAGTTCTAGAATCTCCCATTGGGTTTGCCAGTAAGTAGCCTGAATCATAGTTCTAGAATCTCCCATTGGGTTTGCCAGTCAGTACCCTGAACATAGTTCTAGAATCTCCCATTGGGTTTGCCAGTAAGTACCCTGAACACGGTTCTAGAAACTCCCATTTGTGCCGCGTGTCCTGCCCATCGTATTCTACGATACTTTATTATCCTAAAAACGTATTGTTATAAGTACATATTATGTAACTCATCATTATGTAAACTCCTCCACTCGCAAGTAGACTCACCCCTTTTCCGACCGATTATCTTCCTAAGTACTATTTGTCCAACAATTAAATTTGTTTTCGTCATGTAAGGTAAGAGACCACGTTTCACACCTATAGAGAACAACCGGTAAAATTATTGTTTTGTATTTTCTGAGTTTTACATTCCTTGAAAGCATGCGAGTTGTCTACAATTTACTGACCGAGTAATAGCATGATATGCTAGATACAACTTTTCTTAAATATTTAAACTCCTTAACCCCGTCACATGATATGTTGTTGGAAGTAATCTCAAACTATTGTCTTCAATCTGTGTTCTCTGTTAGATCATATACGTAGTAGTATTTTCAAAGTTCACTTCTAAACCTATTTCCTTTCTAGCCTCTAATAGTATTTCTGCATTCATTGCAACAGCCTCCTTGCTATAACAAAACAAAGATAAATCATCTGCGTATCCTAATTGCTTCAATGTACCATTTAATGTAAATCTTTGCCTGCTCTCTTGCATTGTCCTAATCTCTTAATCTAAGGCTAGATCATACTCTTTATTTAAAATAAAGATTTATCTGTGGTATTTAACACAATATTTTGGAACCAAGAATGTGGTTTAAGAACTGATTTTACTCTAGAACAAATATAACACACACAGTTATTTTAGCATCAATTAATTGCTTTTAAATGGTGAACTCCAATTTCATAGCTGATACATTTTTCTACCTTGCTGAGAGTCAAACTTGGGACTCATAACTCAGGAGATGGGTGCCCTACCGACTTAACCAAGTTGATAGACTAATTATTCAGTATATAAATAATTCAAAATATCTCACCTAAACTTATAAAGCCCATATTTAAATAAAATAAAAATAAGCTAATGAAATTTAACTTTACGGTTGTATAAACTTTGCCAGTTTTCTATAAGCTATTAACAGTTTCAGTGACAATACGCTAACCAATGGGATAGCTGCTTACTACTTTGCTACAGCCACTTGTTGGGGTTCATTCAACCACAGTACAAACAAACAAGTCAACAAACAATAACTTCTTGTTTGAACCCGATAAGCGACAAATCCACAAGTAAATGGTCTATCCCTAGCCAAACAATTCAACTTTACAGCGAAGAGATTGGGTTCTGGAGGGAGGGCGGACATAGGGAGGGATGGAGTGGATAAATTAAGCCCTCTCTCTCGTCACGGACGTATTTGTTGTCCCACCTCCTTTTCCTATCCTTATACCCAATCTTTCTGATTCCTTCCTGGTGGTAGAAAGAGAGAGAGAGTTGTGTCTCTGTGATTCCCTTTCCCTCCTACCGGCATCGATCAATTGGACTCGCCATCCTGTTGGAGGTCCACATTCTGTCTCCCCCCCCCTCTCTCCAAACTCCCTCTATTTGACCAAGACAGACCACAGGCGAGTCTCAGGTCATAGGTCGCTGGGAGGTAGTCCACCTGAAACCCCTGAAACCACCCCGCCGCACACCCTCTCAGGCCCTTCGTGCCTTGTACCTCTTAGGACATAAGGTGCCACCGGTAATGACAAAATCAATTCCCTAGACAAGCGTGGAGAGACAAAGATATAGGGGTGAGGGAGAGGGATGGCCTCACGTCCTCTTCCTTCCTTCCTTCCTTCAATCCCTCCTCCACCACCTTTCTTCACAATATCTTTTTTCCAGGAAAAGAGATTTCACTGATACTGACTAGAATTTCAAAGTGACAGTTTTGGAAAGAATAAAAGCTGTACATTGGATATATTTTACAAAAATGTTCAGTATCATTTTTATGTTATTGTTGTGGTCTTTTTGTTTTGGCTTTTAATAAAAATGTATGCTTTAATGTATTGTATTTTTTAAAAGCGCTTAGTGATAGCTAAGAGTCAATCTGTTCTTAGTGTGAACTCCGAAACGCTTGCACCTTTCCTACTTGTTGGGCCTCGTGAAGGCTAAGAATCATTTACCTCACCTAATTTTGACTCAAAAGGTTATTTGGAGGTAACTAAGAAACATTTTAAGGCATGAAACATTAAGGCTGCCGCCTCGGTCAGCGAGAAATTATCAATCACTGTGGAGCCCCACAGCCCCAATGGTTTGTGTCTTTACTGGAACTACTTTTCTACTCCTTCTAAACTTATACTTCTTTACACCCTTTACTTACAACTACCCTTTGTCAT
Source organism: Timema bartmani (assembly GCA_902151455.1). Lineage (NCBI taxonomy): Eukaryota > Metazoa > Arthropoda > Insecta > Phasmatodea > Timematidae > Timema > Timema bartmani. The sequence continues at coordinate 55,512 of CABFWB010002627.1, read as the reverse complement.
GTCAATAAGAAAAGGGGGAAAGAAAACTACGAAACTTCTTATCAAGTAAAGAGGAAAGTTCTCTGCTGGTTCTCAAATATCTTAAAGTGTTCTGTTGTGAGCCTATCAATCATTCGCTGTAGCTTATTTGTTATTGAAAGGTTAAATCTAAAGCCCTTTGTCGCTAATTCTAATCTTATAGTTCCACAAATATTCTTAAAAAGTCACTGAAAATGAGCTAAGCTCACATTTATTTAACAATTTTTTCCATAAATAAAACTCAAACGATAGGATTGTTAAGGAAAAACAGCCCTGGTGGAATCTTTTGAATTTATTTTGGTGTGAATCATATTTTGAAGCAACGCATCGTAGAATTAAATATTGCGTTAGAGTTGAACGTCTGCGCGGAAATTTCTCGCTTACCGAGTTGGCCCTTTAACTCCTTTTCCATAGAGCAAGGAAAATTTTATTTTTCTCTAAGATTATTTACAATTTATTTTTGTTTATTAATATATACCTACAATAGTAGTTATAGAGCAAACAAAAATAAGATAAGGTTATTACATAAGTTTGTTTGTTACAGGACTAAAATTACTTCCTAGTTTTATATAGATATACTCATTTATTAAAAAAAACCTTTAAAATAACTAATATAATATATCCTGAAAATTGACATCTAGACACGGGAATCGAACGCGGGACCTTAGGCTTAGTGAGATAAAGCTCTAAGCACTCACTGAGCTATCAAGGAATCTTCCCGTATACATGATCATTCTTCACTCATATTTTAAGGCAGAGTCTATGATAGCCGTACGGAAATCATCGGTTACAAATGTGCGGAAGAATGATCCTGAATATGAGATGATTCCTGGATAGCTCAGTGGTTAGAGAATTAGCGTACTAGGCCAAAAGTCCTGGGTTCGATTTCCTTGTCCAGGTGTCGTTTTTAAATTTTCAGAATATGATATCTAGATGAAGTAATCCTCACTAAAAGCATAAATAATAGCTTCGGCTATTTGAATCTTAATATAATATAGCAACACTATAAGTTATAAGATAATAGATTTTTTTTTTTTGCATTTCATCTTATTCTTTAATTTATTAAAAGATATACACTCGTAACATTTTGGTGTATATCAATATAGAATATCGATTAGTGGTTAGTAAATACTTTTTGTTAAATATTTTATTCCATTGATATTCAAATTGTACTTAAAAAATATTGAGTTATTTAAAAACTATATGATACTATATTTATAACACAAATTATTTGTTACTTTCAACTAATCATTTATTTTTCAATGCTTTTAATCGACCAAAATTAATTACATTTTGAAATGAGACACTACATTTAGATTTAGATAGTAATTTTGTTAGATTCAAAATATTTTGTGACACTTCAAATTGAGGAAATAAAATAAATATTTTACTCAGTTAAAATCAAGTTTATAGGAAAAAACTAGTTAAGAAATCCCCATTTAATAAAAGTAAGTCTAGCTAAAATGTGGATTTTTTTCTATTCTAATCGCAGCCAGAAATTTTGGTCCAAACAGAGGAGTTATTTTAATTTTAAAAGTAATTTTCTCAAATTAATTAGCTCACGCATGTACTGATTCAAATTTTTTTTAACGACAGTGAAATTTGATCCCGCATTAATATATACCTAAGTAACATTTAGTCAGCACATCTACAGTACAATCAATATATTATGGAGTGAGAAAATTCTGAAAACACTTTTGTTTGGGACAACATTGCAGCGATTAAACTAGAAGAAAATTTATTTTTTGTTTTTATTAGTTATTTAGATAATTTTTATCTTTGAGATTTTAAGAACATCTATTCACAGCAATTGATTTTAACAAAAGTTTTTAAGGCTATTATTTTAATAAATTGTGTCACTGATGATAGGTCAAAATTTTAGCTCTCTAGGTACAGTGGAAGTGACTGAAAAAGCCTGTTACAAATGTGATCACTGATAATTATATACAAAATAGTAAATAAAATAAGATATTATAAATAAAGCTACCTGAAATGTTTTACAAAATCAAATGAGCATGGGAATTGAACCTTAATTTTTATAGTATGATTGTCACAAGAATGAAATAATAGAGAATATAAACAACACACATAGTTTTGACAACATTTACAATTTTTTTAATATCCAACATAAAGAAGACAATGAAAATTGTAAACACAACATTGACACATCATCACTACATTCAACCTAACGTATAAAATTAATAAAAATAATAGAACATAATATAAATTAAATGGTATGGAACTCCACATGGACTTTCTCACTCCATTGTTTAAAAATGAAGATTTTACTCAAAACTCGTAATATATGTGAAACGAAATAATATACACTAGCAAACCCGAGCAAAAATGTCGTTATACTTACGTTGAACATTTTTGACTCCCGGATTTAAATTTTATGATTTTATTTATAAAGAATTAAAGTCCTCACTGGTATATTTGGACCAAAAAAAGAGATTGATATTGGGTCCACAAGGGTTAAAATTTCGATTTCCACTAAATTTTTTTGACATCTTATTAGAGGTTGCACATTTATGACTATAGCATTTTATTAAATTCCTCAATTATAAATTTAAACCAATAAATAAGGTAAATATTGATTATTGATTCTAAAATGATAGAGTTAGATCATTGATGTACAAATATTTCCCTTAACGTTGTTTGGACAGCGCTAATGTCGAGATAAATCTGTAAGATACCGTTTGTGTCGCTGAGAAAAAGATGAAAGTGGATGCTACCGTTCCGTCCCGTTGAGAACCAAAAAACCTATCTTCGTCAGCGGTGGACAGGAAAGTCTTGGGCTGAAGTTGTGGGTAGGGTAGAGAGGGTGAGGGAGGGGGCGGATTAGCAGGTAGACAGTCTTCTTCTCTGTCTATTATTAATTAAAACTGTAGGTCAAGGACCGAGTTGTTATTATTATCACCGCGTCTTACTACCCGTTCGCACTTATGCTAATGTGTAATGGTAGGGTGATTGTGAGATGAAATGGAGGACCTACAGTTTAACGTGGGATCCGAACCACGGTGTAGGCCTGGCATTCCTCACATTCACAAGTTGTGATTAATACACGTCTTGTCAGAGGTGAAGGAAGGGTTTGGAAATCAGATAAATCTGTGCCGGGATGGAGCATTGAACCTCGGACCCTCAGTACAGAATTCTGACACCTTACCCCTAGACCATCAGGTCACCCCGGGACCGAACTAAACCGTTGGTTCCTTTTTAAAGTTAACCTTAACTTGATTTAAACACTAAGCTCATTTAGTTTATTTTAACGATGAATGGTGGTCAGAATTCAAATCCCGAACCAGTAAACAAAGGGTAAATTTTTCTAAATGGTTTCCCTTTGTCCTACAACAGAAATGTGGCTACATTTCCTCTGTTTTAGATATTGCTCATCATTAACACACTAGTATAATTAATAATAATATTAATATTAATTAAACTCACTAAGTGTGCTTTATACAGATATGCCAAACTAAGAGTGTGGAGGAAAAAGAGGGGCAGGGTGGATGTTAAGTATTTAGAGTATTATCTCTACATGACGTCGAATATGTTTTGATAGTTGTTATAAAACTAATTCGTTATGTTTGAACAAAGGGGAGAAAATACATTAGAAAAAACATTTGACGAGAAAGGACATAAAAAGAGATTATGATTGTGGAGATGTAAAGGAGGAAGTGGAATATGTTAGTGTCCATCTGGACATGTCTGTAACCTGAACCAGCTAATACAGTAGTGGCTCGCAAATTATGTAATGTGATGCCATTGTAGGTTGTCGTGCTATTATTTTTTAAAACTTTTTATTAGCACCACGTTCTGTTCAGGCTATACACCTTTTTACTTTCTACTCTAATCTTAAATCTAGGACAGACACAAAATTCATCCCCGGCCGACAACTCATCACTTTGAAAGGGTAAACCCACATTCCAACAATGATAAATTTCTTGACCATGCCAGGGATCGAGCCCGGTACCCTTAGCTCTGTAGGTGGATGCACTACAAACGGAGCTAAGCTTCGTAGTTTTCTAGCATGATATTTTTTTTCTAAGTTATATCCCCAATCAAGTTTATAGTTTTTTTCCTTACAAAAGGGCTCATTTGTTTTAAAAAAAGGTGAGGAAGGTGCACAGCATAGACTTTCTCGCTACTGTGAATAAAAAAGAGATATTTACTTACAACTTGTAAGATATTTGAAACAAGATAATAGACATTGTTTCACATTCTAACAAAAAGCATAAACTAAATCATATACACTGTTAGAGAAAAAGAGAATATCACACCGACAGAGCATTACAGCAATTTCCAAATTCAAAATCCTCCGTAATGTATATATGTATTTATAAACCTATAATTCGGAAACTATTGGTTTTATAAAAATATATTTTAATAAAGATTTTTATATTTATTATACCTTCATTTTCGAATTAATAAGTTATTTTGTATCTCAAAGAGGTGCGGATATACGATAAAATTGGAAGTTTCCTTAGGTGTAAATTACCCCAAAACTATTTTCATGAGGAAATGTGAGCTTCCATTTTGTTTTAATACTAAAAAATACAGATATAAGAATTTTAATCAAGTCGACAACGAGTGCAGGAAAATCTCCTTCATCGAGCTCAACCCTACTCCACTCTCTATCTTGGTAATAGAAAGCTTTTTCTTCATCATTTTCTGAAGGCTGCATGGGTGAGGGTGACATTTCTTGAAGCATGACATCCTCTCTAATATGACATAAAAGTGAGAATTCATTTGGTTTTATCTTTGTGTTTAGACAATTTATTACTAAACTTATTTTATATACAATTATGTGCTAAGTAAGTAGCATGCAAAGAAACAATTATATTTGCATACATTTACTATAAAACCAAATTACTTAGAAAAAAATCGTAAAATACCAAACTAGGTCTTAAACAAATAATAATCTTATATATAATTTGATAATCCCATTTACAGTTAGAGAAATTACCAGGAAATGGCTGAACAAATTTTGACAAATGACCCCTTATTTTAATGATTTGGAGTCCAGGATGTCGGGAAAAATAGTAGTTTTCCACGAAAATCCGATTTACACAGAGAATTTGCAGTTTTTTATTTATTGCTTAGTCACCATGGAAACCATTATTTACTGCATGGCTGTACATCTCTGAATAAAATATATCCCTTTTGCTAAAAAATAATATTTCACACATAGAACACATCAAAGCTTTCAATCTGCAAATACAAGATTTCTCTTTGGATGCTGGTCATAACATATCTAGGTTGAGTTGCTTAAATCAGGGAAACTGGTATTTATTATTGGAATTTGCTATCGTTAGCTCACATTTAAATCAGTAATATATTGAGCATAGTTCCAAATTAAAAGGTTAAGTTGTCAATTTCATGAAAATATGTTCTATCTTTTGTTTCGCGCAAGAGCTTTAAAATACAATGATGTTTAAATGTTTTAGTATGTATTATAAGATAAAAAACGAGAAAAAATTCTTGAAATATGTTTAAAATAACAATTTAACTATAGTTTTGGCGTTCTTTTTCTTTCTTTCAAATAATGGGTCTTGATGTTCACTTTATCAAATAGTAACACAATACAAATACAGTAAGTTCAGTTATGTTTCCATATAACACTTAATTTTGAGGGGGTTATCAAAGTTATTTTTTGAGAGAAAGTTTGAGTGAGAGTTGTAGAGAGATTGAGAGAGATAGTTTGAGAAGGAGAGAAAGATTGAGAGAGAGAGTTTGAGACAGGGAGAGAGTTTGAGAGAGGGAGAGGGAGTTTAAGACAGATAGTGGGTATGAGAGAGTGTGTGTCTGAGAGATAGAGTTTAAAAGAGAGTGTGATAAGATAATTTGAGAGAGATTGTGTGATAGGGTGTGTAAGGGGAGAGAGTGTAAGAGAGAGGGTGAGTAAAGATAATGTGTGTGAGAGAGGAGAGAGAGAAAGTGTGAGAGCGAGATGTATCATGCCTCATATGTACAATGATTCTTTTTTTTCTTCACATCTCCACAGAAGCCCTGATTTGTTTATGATTGTATATAGTTAAGAAAAAAATTATCTTTGGCTAAATATAATAACAGCTAAATTCTTATTTAATTGGTATGGTGCAACAAATAGTTTGATATATAACTGGGAAAAGGGTCGTTTTAAATATTTTATCTTGGCATGAAAGGGAAAAATAATCTTTTTGCAACTAAACACCAAAAGCTCTAAATATACTATCGAAAATTGTTGTCTTTTGACGAGTAAACCTTTCAATAGAATGTCGAGTGAGGCCTCATTACATAGAACATTCCCCAGTAAAAAGGTTTAAATACATTTAAGCATGATAATCCGCAACCATCGCTGCAACGACGAACTAGTACTTTAGAAAATACCACTTCTTTGGTGGAATGATCAAAGTCGTCAGTCTCGCATTAGACTAGATAGCCGATGGTGGGAGATCAGGGGTCGAGTCCCGGTTAGGTGTATAGGTCGTGAATTTTATTTCTACCTACACTAAAAAAAAATTATACTATAGATGCTACAGTTCACTCTTCACATATGAACTAGTAAGTTAGTTTATTACCACAATCAAATAATTTAATATTGCACGTCGCTGTCATGCACATGAAAATATGTAGTATCAAATCAAATGTGCTTCAGCGTTCATAATCACAGGCAAACAGCACCGCCGAACCGCGCGTTCAAAATATTTGGAAATAAAAAGAAAGGGACTAAGTTACATTTTAAACATCATGATTATTTGGAAGATATCGATAAATATGTTTACTAACGATAAAAGCATTAACAGTTATTTTTCCAAGAATTTTACAAATGTGACACAAACCTTTTCAAAATACTAAAGCTAGTTATATTATTTTAAAAAATTATGAAATTTTTGGTATAAATACAGATTATAATTAAAGTGGTTTAATGTTGCTAGTTCATTTTTAATAATTATAAAAAACTTTAAATGCAATTTAAAAAAAAACAAATATGACCCCGAATATGTCCTAACTATTGATAAGTTATTTTATATATAAATAATGTAGCTATTGTTATAATTACTTTCACACCCAAAGTTGCTATTTGTATCATTACTTTCATACCCAAGTTACTATTAGGATCATTACTTTCACACTCAAAGTTGCTATTTGTATCATTACTTTCATACCCAAGTTACTATTAGGATCATTACTTTCACACCCAAAGTTGCTATTTGTATCATTACTTTCATACCCAAGTTGCTATTTGTATCATTACTTTCATACTCAAGTTGCTATTAGGATCATTACTTTCACACCTTAAGTTAAGTACCTATTTATGAAAGTGTAGTTAAACTGTAAATGTAATTTTTTAAACACCCTACCTACTTAATATTTTTTAACCCTCCAGTTTGGATCAAACCTATCAAATCAAGGTCATGACATTGCCAATTTTGTTACTGAATTCATTAATAGTGTCGATTTGTACACACCTACACGTCATTTTAAAGGAACTTAAAACACATTTACCACTAAAAACATAGTAATCATCCACTTACTCAGATTCCATTGGTTTGAAAGTCAAGTCTTCAGTGTTTGTGTACGTGGTACAAGATTAACTATAATCCATTTTGCCATCATCACTAAATAAATAAATAAAATAAATGAATAAATAGTAAATAAAAAGTAGACTACTAAGACTGTTCATTTATTAAAATATATTTTGTTAATTCCAAGTTAAATATGATCTTAGCTTTAAATTTTAAATCTGGGAGCATAAAATATACTATGGAGAATAGAGCCATTAAGAGATTAAATAATTCTGCATTGATGGAGTTTTAATTATAAAGGCCTAAATAGTTTTATAACAGTTCAAAAGATTAACATTTTGAAAAAGATAAATCCGTTCATTAGGGTGCACTTTAGTTTTTCACAATATAGTAGAAAAATAATTATTGTAGTGTACATTGTAATCGAACCCGGACTCTTGTGCTTGGCGCACCAAAGCTTCACCTTTGAACTACCTACTCAGTATTTGTACAATGCTAAGAAGTACTTATTAGTCATACTTTAAAACAGACCTGTGGCAGGACATGGCTCGTTAATAGCTATAATATTATATTATAGATCATAGTTATTTACTATAAACTTGTTGCGTGTAATAAATAAACATTCTCTTAACTAGGCCTATAATAACAAACACGAGTTTAGTAACTGTTCCACTTTTAGATTTGTGAAGCCACTTCTGTGATGACGTCACCAAAGCGTCTCACGCAACATTTAGCTAGTTCCCAGTTCCGGTGTATATCTCGAGTGGCGAGCATGTGCTCTTTGTTCTTTAACTGTTTATTGTTCTTTCATAAATAAAACTAACAGGTTATGGGCCCAGGATGCTGTATTAACGTTTTGGAAGAAGATAAACATTAACTATTTGTTTTTGTTAACGTGATAGGGCAGTGGAAATGCGGTAACATAAACATAAGTATCGTTAGTGACGCCTGAAATCATATCCATTCATTCAAGATGTCCGGATTCTCGACGCATATAGAAAAGCTGGGAAAGGACAACTATGATACATGGAGACAACAAATGGAAGCAATTTTAATTAAGAACGACCACTGGGAATACGTTGATGGAACCAATCCTAGGCCTACAGCGGCAGTAGATGCTGACGCGGAAGCAATTGCCGATAACGCTAGACACGCGGCCACGTGGGACAAAGCCGATCGTAAAGCTAAAGCTGATATTATTTTAGCTGTGAGTCCTACAGAACTTTGTCACATAAGACATTGTGAAACATCGCAAGACGTTTGGCAAAAACTAGAACTAGTTTACCAGTCTAGAGGGCCTGCAAGAAAAGCTACCCTTTTGAAAAAGCTATTGTTCACAAAAATGCAAGAGGGAGAAAACATGGCGGATCATCTCACGAATTTTCTCAACACAGTTGATAAACTCAATGAAATGGATATTCGCATTTCCGAAGAATTATTAACCATCGTGTTATTATACAGTGTGCCAGATAGCTACGATAATTTTCGTTGTGCAATCGAAGCTAGAGATGAACTACCGGACACAGAGTCTTTGAAAGTAAAACTTCTAGAAGAATTCAGTGCAAGACAGGACAAGAAAGCAGACTTAAATGGTGAGGGCGCTTTCTATGTAAAATCTTCCATAGGGCGAAGTCTAAATAAAAACAAACCTTCAGATAAAAACTGTGTAGGCCTACCTACAAACCAAAATAATAAAGTTTTTCAAATCCAAGGTCAAAGTGGTGTGCAAAATCAAAATAGGAATTTTAAAGCATCGAAACGGTTATATAAGTGTAACTATTGTAAAAAATCGGGACACAAGGCAGCCGATTGCTGGACAAAAATGGCGAATGAAAAGCAAGTTTCGATGGCATCAGAGCAAACCCATGCAGTAGCAGAAGAGATCGTGACATTGACATCATCTTCAGTGAGCGCTCCCTGTGCGAAGTTGACGAGAAGTGGTGACGTGTGGTGTGTTGACAGTGGAGCAACAACACACATGTGCCGCGACAGGAATAGTTTTTTGGAACTCACGCCAACCGTAAGTCAGAAGGTTAGGTTAGCGGATGACAGAACAACTGACATTGAAGGCATTGGAACGGCAGTAATGAATGTTTCAAATAAAAAGGGCCAATTTGTAAAAGTGAGGTTAGAAAACACTCTTTTTGTACCCACACTTAAGACAAATTTATTTTCAATTTCAAAAACTGTTGAAAAAGGGCGAAGCGTGTGTTTTAATGCAAATGATGCTGAAATTGTTGAAAATGGTGAAGTGTTGTTAACCGCTCGTAAACGTGGAAATTTGTATTTTATTGAACCTTACATGCAAAGTGAGAGTTCGACATATGTAGCTAACGTAAATGAGGCAGGCAATCTTAGTGAACTTGAAAAGTGGCACAGAAGATACGGGCATTTAAATGCATATGACTTGCGGAAACTCGTTCAGAAAGACATGGTTAGCGGCATGGATTTTAAGAAATCAGAAACATTTTCAACATGTGAAACCTGTATCTTAGGAAAGCAAGTTGCTACGCCTTTTCCAAAAAGGTCTGAGTCGGAAAGTGAAAAATTACTCGAATTAGTGCACTCAGATGTTTGTGGCCCAATGAGAGTGAAATCTCATGGTAATGCTTCTTATTTTGCAACGTTTATCGATGATAAATCTAACTGGGTAGAAGTTCATTTTCTAAAACACAAAAGTGACGTGAAAAAGGCTTTTGAAACATTCAAAGCATTAGTGGAAAACCGTCACGAAAGGAAAATCAAAACTTTGCGGACAGACAATGGCCTGGAGTACTGCGGAAAAGAGTTCACAGAAGAAATGCGCATTGCAGGAATAAGAAGAGAACATACAGTAGCAGAAACTCCAGAACAGAACGGCAAAGCTGAACGCATGAATCTCACGCTGGTGGGGATGGCAAGATGTATGCTGTTGGAGTCTGGCTTACCAACAAGTTTTTGGGCCGAAGCGATTGCCACAGCTGCTTACATCAGAAACAGATGTCCATCAAAACAGCTGGAAGAACGAACCCCTTATGAAATTTGGTTCGGGCTAAAACCAAAAATAGGACATTTCAAGACGTTTGGTTGCAAGGCATATATGCTGAATAAGGCCCCAAATAAAGGAAAATTTGACCCAAGATCCAAGGCAGGTATTTTTGTGGGTTACTCTACTGAATCGAAAGCGTATCGAATTTGGGACCCAGAAAGAAAAAAAATATTGAGGAGCCGAGATGTAAAATTTTTGGAAAATTTTGAAACTGTCAAAGTTTCGAATGAACAAAAGGAGTGTGCGAACTTTGAACCTTCTTACTTATATGTTGATAACAGTGTGAAAGACCCTATTTCTGATGCTGATGGACATGTAGATGAAGTTCAAGAAAGTGATCCCATTGATCCTGATAGGCCTATTGAAGTCCATGAGAATGACCTCAAATCAGAAAATTTAAGCAAAGACTGCACAGTGATTGAGAATAAGAGGGGGCCTGGTCGACCAAAATTGATTAAAACAGGAAAGCCGGGACGACCAGCAAAATATTTTAATTTGGTTACGCCAAAACCTGAAAGTGCGAGCTTGACGTATGAAGAGGCAGCAAATCCATCAGTACAAGAAGCCTTAGGAGGACCTTATGCAGCTGAGTGGCAGAAATCGATGGAAGCTGAGTTCAACGCTCTGACACACAGCAAGGCCTGGACATTGAAACCACGCCCAAAAGATAAAGCTGTCATTGGTTGTCGGTGGGTACTTAGAACAAAGTATGGGCCAGACGGTAATGTCGAACGCCGGAAAGCTCGGTTGGTAGCGAAGGGCTACAACCAACGCCCAGGGATTGATTTCCATGAAACATTTTCACCTGTTGCGAGACTTAGCTCAATAAGACTAGTTGCTGCCCTAGCAGCTGAGTTAGACCTTACTTTGTATCAGCTTGATGTTGTAATGGCCTACATAAATGGAGATCTTGACGAACAAATCTATATGGAACAGGCGGACGGTTTCATCATCCCTGGAATGGAGCATCTAGTTTGTTCACTCGAAAAGTCCATATATGGCCTGAAGCAGTCGGGCCGACAGTGGTTCAAAAAGTTGCACGAGAGACTAGAAATTTTTGGACTCAAACAATTAGATTGTGACAAGTGTGTGTACTACATGAATGATGTTGGTGTGACTCTTATCGTGGTTGTTTATGTAGATGATTTGATCATAGCTACAAACAGTGAAGAAGCCTACACAAGATTGAGAGACGATTTGTCTCAAAACTTCCAAATGAAAGACTTAGGAAAGCTGCACTACTGTCTTGGAATTGAATTCAAACAAGATAAAAATTCAAAGTTGGTCACTATGTCACAGAAATCGTACATAGAAGATATTCTCAAAAAATTTGGAATGCAAGACTGCAAACCGGTAAATACTCCATTAGATGGAAACAGCAAATTATCCAAGGCCATGGAGCCATCTACGGAAGAGGAGGCAGAGGAAATGAGCGAAGTTCCATACCAACAACTCATCGGCTCTCTGATGTACCTCGCAGTATCTACACGACCAGACATTGCGTATGCAGTGAGCTCTTTGAGCCAGTACAACCTAAACCCCGGAAAAGGACACTGGGTTGCGGCGAAGCGCGTCTTGCGATACCTGAAAGGTACGAGCAACCATGGACTAGTCTACAAGAGATCTGGTGCTGAACTGATTGGATACGTGGATGCAGATTGGGGAGGAGCCCTTGATGACAGAAGATCATACACAGGCTACGCTTTTCAAGTGGCAGGCTCTGCCGTGACATGGGAGGCGAGGAAACAATCCACCGTGGCTCTTTCAAGCACTGAAGCAGAGTACATGGCTCTTACAGATGCAGCAAAAGAGACAGTTTACTTACGAAACCTGTTAAAAGAAATCGGGTTCTTGAGTGTCAATGCAATACCAACTCTTGTTTATTGTGACAATCAAGGAGCTGAAAAGCTCATGCATAATCCTGTGTATCATTCTCGTACCAAACACATTGACATTCGGCATCACTATGTGCGTGAAGTTTTTGAACGAGGCGAAATCAATGTGAAATACATTCCAACAAACAAGATGGTAGCTGATGTGCTCACGAAAGGACTGTTCGGACCAAGCCATCATCAGTGCATACAAGGACTTGGCGTGATAGACATTAATAAAGTTAACGCGTGTTTGAGAGGGGGTGTTGCGTGTAATAAATAAACATTCTCTTAACTAGGCCTATAATAACAAACACGAGTTTAGTAACTGTTCCATTTTTAGATTTGTGAAGCCACTTCTGTGATGACGTCACCAAAGCGTCTCACGCAACATTTTGTCAGTTCCGGTGTATATCTCGAGTGGCGAGCATGTGCTCTTTGTTCTTTAACTGTTTATTGTTCTTTAATAAATAAAACTAACAAAACTATATCCAAGACACCATTTAAAATTAATAAAAATTGTCCAAACGTCAGCATAAAGCTACCCTGGATCAACGATGGAGTGTTTCGGATTATTATTAAATGACCGACGATTTTACATATCTATTACCGACTAACCCTTAAAATATGAGCGATAAATGACCCTAACACAGGATTAACCTTTGATAGCTCAGCGGTAAGATATTGACGTGCTAAGTTCGAGGGCCTGATTTGTTTCCGTATTTCAAAAGAATTGTCAAAAAAAAGTTAAGTATTAAACTTCTATGACATAATATATATTTGAAGTCATTTAATCTACTTATTAGCAGTTCGGGCTCTCCGAATTTCTTCGTAAAAGCGTTTCATTTGCCTTGGAATGCTTATTTTTTTGCCTTTTACGTCCATCTTTAAAATTTGTGGGGCCATTTTTTTAAATAATTTTTTTTTCCACAACTATTACACTTCACACATCCCTAAAGACATTAAATGCAATTACTCAGCCACACTGAAAAAAAAAATCCATTCAGTAATACAAGTTACACTGTTTTTAAAACGGCGGGGAACCAGGTGACAATCCCTAAAGAGAGATGGTGATGGGTCAGGTCGATAAGCTTTACTAACATGCCAAAACCACTGGTGACATATTTATGGTTTCAAGAACAGACAGCTAGTGGCTTGAAGTGAGAAGGGATGAGTCGTCTGCTCTACTCTAACCGGGCCGTTCTGTTTCAGCTATTGCGGGGTTGCATAAGATATATTTTTAAAATCCGGGGGAAAAATATGTAGCACCTCAGCTCGTATCAATTTTCATGAGTTTCAGATTGAATATTAATGTGAATGAACTACCATTATAAAGTTAAAAGAAGTCGGCACTAATTGATTTAGTTCCCCCATTTATTATACATGTTTAAGTATACAAAATAATTGAATATTGCATTTATTTGGCAGTTTTTTATGCAATTAATTGAAGGTTTATTGAAATAATATTTATTTCCCTTAGTAAACCTCTTCAAGTACTTCTAACATTCAAAATATGAAATCTTTGTATCATTTGGTTTTTCTAAAAATTGTAGAATTAGATGCCAAAATTTCAAACTTTGAGTAAACACTGTGCTTAAAATATACATTTAATCTATATTTAATACACTGATCCAAGTTTGGTTTAAGAAGACCTACTAATATATATATATATATATATACTTTATATATTATTTATTTTGGGCCATACATCCTTAAGAGGTTAAAGGAAAAAGAACATCAACTTTTTTAGTTACTTACCTATCAACTTACTCTATGGAATTATAGAATTATTGGGTTACAACTTAAGTAGTATCTCAGCAAATAAATCTAACAAAATTGTATTTTTGCCAATATCTCCGAAACTATTGGTTTTATAAAGATATATTTAAATACAAGTTTTTCATTTTTAATATTACAACTATATTGCAATAAGTTATTTATTATCTTAAATAGTTACGGAGGAAAGGAATATTCCTCTTCTGTAAAGTACCCTAAAAATCATTTTCATAGGAAAATTAAAATAGCTATTTTGTTTATAATCTTATTCGATGCCTAGATACGAATTTTAATCAAAATCTTTAGAACCGATTTTTTTTTCTCTTTTCACCCTTTATTAAACTACTCTTAATTTTAGACAGACACGCAGGCAGACGTCATTGCAAAAACAACTTTTCAGGGTTCAGGGGGTCATGAAACGTCGACATCCATCAACATCCCGAGTTAGATTTTTTTTACGGTCGCAATACTTGATCTTAAGTGTTCAAAAAGTTAATATATATGTATTTAGCTTGAAACCTTTTTGGGTTTAAAAATATGTTTAAAATAAATATTTTTTTTTATATAAATAGACCTATAGAGGCAAAGGTGGTATAATGGGCCCCCACTTTGTTTTTTGACCAAAAGATTTACAAATTGAGTTATTTGAGCTTGAAAGTTACTGAAAATATACTTTGATATGTTTTTTAATATATCCTGAAGTAATATTCATGTATTGGCTATATGTCAACTTATAAAAATTATTTTGTAAAATTAGACACTTTTGTGAAAAATCATTTTGTGCTGGTAATATGGGCCCCAAGATAAAAATCAATAAAACTCCATTCTACAAGTATTAGACAAGTATTTTTATTGATACAATTACTGTAAAACCAATTTAACTAATGAAAAGTAGTTTAAAAAATAGATATAGGGTCTAATAAGTGTTTCATAGGGTTTTAAAGGTTGTACTAGACCCTATAGATAGACTAAATCAAAATTATTTTTATCCATAAAAAAAATTATCTTCATAATATTTATTTACAAAAATCGCAAATGTACGTGTCTTTTTCACAGCCAGCACATTCATTATGTGCCCACATTTCACACACTAAGCATTGCACCCACAGTTCACCCCTCGTATCTTCAGAATACATCCCTCCACAAAATAGGCAAACTGCGTCGTCGTCTTCAGGCGGGTTAACCCCGATTATGGCATCTAGAACTGACTCCCCTGAATCAGTAGAGTGAGTAGAATCTCCGTCGGACTCCTCTTCAGTTAGGTCTATTGGCAACTTTCTTTTGCAGGATTTTTTTAGTATTTTTAGCCCCTCCTTTTTTACTCGCATCCTCCCTTTTGTCAGTTTCGGAATGTTCTTCTTTTTTTCTACATATGACTCTAAAGCAACTTTATACGGGGAAGAAGTTATTAAAGCCGCCCTTGAAGGTTTGGGACCTTTATTAGTCATTCTTTTCTTAGGCTTGGGGATGGGCCAAATATCTTTAGGTGAAACAGAAGCTCCAGTACATGGCCTATTTGACGAAGAACCAGAACCCGAAGGACCAGCTTCTTTTAAATCTTTAGCGCATGGACTATTTGACAAAGAAGCCGAACCCGAAGGACCAGCTTCTTTTAAATCTTTAGCACCTGACTTATGCTGAATGGAATCTGTTTTCGTTACAGAAGAGTTTTGGCTGTTTTGTGGAGTAGCTATATCCTGAACATCGCCTGCAATGCTTGAAGGAGATGTGATGGTTGCTGGATGACTCCTACCTTTGCTTGCTTGAAGAATCAATGTATCTTCCACTTCGACACCGGAGGAAGCAAAATCAATGTCACTAAATATATGGCGATTGCAGGGGTAAATTCCGGTCACTTTAAATCCATTGACAGCTATGCTTCCAGTTTGGCACATTAAGTAAGCTTTTCCGAAGATCTCTGCGATGTCATATGGTCCAAGGGGTCGTTCATTATGGCGCATCCATAGACGTATATTCTCACTATAATAGTGCTTTAAAGGTCCCATAAATGACCGATCAAGGGGCTGCAGTTTGTGTGTTGTATGGTGGGGGGAGGCTAACGATAGACACATGATTCGCTCGGGCAAGTTCAATAATATCAATATTTTTTGTGTGGGTATTGTGCCCGTCGAGAACTAGAAGGATGGGAGCTTCTGCTGTGGGTTTTGTTTTTTCCAGGAAATTCTTGAACCAATCAGTGAACAAATTACCTTGAATCCAACCAGATGGGTGACATCTTCCAATAGCACCAGGTGGGGCCCCCTTCATTAGTGTTTCAGTCATATTTTTTCTGGGGAAAATCATCATAGGGGGCACAAAAACCCCTCCTGCGCTCATGCAACACACAACTGTTACAAGGGATCCCCTCTCAGCAGCACTTAATGCGCCCACTTGGCGTTTACCTTTAAGACCAACTACAGGAGAGACTTTACTTTGCACGACTGAAATTCCTGTCTCGTCCACATTAAATATTCGATCTGCTGGGTAGACATGTTTTTCAAACTCTGCTTCAAGAATGTCAAAAAACCCGTTGACAGCGGCTTGATTAAATCCATTAGCTCGTGAAAATGAAGTTGCTGTGGGTTTTAAAACTGATAGAACTTGTTTATGGCGGTTCAGAAAGTGATCGTACCAGGCTCTCCCTGCAGTTTCATCCGCAGTGAATGGGTGACGCACCCCATTTCTCTCACATAGCTGGTAAGCCAATCGTCGCACGTCATTTCTAGTCAGGCCATAGAACTTTCTCTCCATAGTAAGTAAATAATGCACTAGTTCCTTTTCCATTTCATCTGACAAAATTGGCTTTCGCCCCAATTTAATGGAAACAGCTGTTTCAGGAGGTACTTCAAGACGAGCAAGTCTTTGTAGCGTAGCTCTAGGTACCGAAAAGGTTTTTGCCGCCTTTTTTAAACCCATTTCTTTTTGTGCTAAGGATTTGATCGCCTTTATCATATCTTCTTTATTCCATGCTTTTCTTTTTGATTTTTTGCGTGGTCCCAGTTCTTTTCGTGGCATCTGTAACAAATATTAACCTTTTAGGTAGACTACTAACATTCCAAAAAGTAGAATACATGCACAGACTAGGTTATTATTTACGCACGGCACTTGTTGCTGGTGAGTTGTTTTCATCGTGTTTGCAATCTTGAACATATCTATTGGCTTTAAAATTAACTATGAACACAATAGTTCATTTTAAAGCCAATAGACTGCAGCACATGATGGTGAAAGATCATACCGGTCGCGTTAGCACGACGATAGTAGGCTTACTCTGCCGTTAAAATTCGAAAACGTGTTTACGCGACAGTAGGCTATATGGGTATTTTAATGCAGTCGCGTATACGCGTCAACAGTCCTTAAAGGGTTAAAAAAAAAAAGCCTTTCAGTGTGTAATATGGGCCCCTTCACAGGGGGCTCATATTACCAGCACGTGTTGGGGCTCATATTCCCACCCTCGCCATATTGGAAAATAAAAATTCAAAACCGACTAACGTTAATTGTAAATTTAAGTTTTAATACATTAATATAAACCTTAAAACTTGTATAATTCAAACCACTAAACATAATAGAAGAATTTATACAGTAAATGGTAGTAATACTATTTTAAACTCTTACCTTACAAAGCTTTCTCTCGAGCAAAAACAAAAACACAGCACTCACAAGCACAAAACATCAGTGACTGACGCCAGAGTCCTCTTGCGGTGAATTAATAAAGTTATATTAATAGTTTAAACTATTCCCGATAGAATGTGTCCGTTACTTTCCAAGATATTTAGGGGGCTCATATTAAAAGCAGGGCCCATTATACCACCTTTGCCTCTATATTTTCGATTAAAAGTAATTTCATATCCTAAATAAATTGGGAGATGTGATAAAATGAGAATTTACATATCAGACCGGAACCCTTAAAGTTATTTTGGCGAAAAAATAAGAGTATCCATTTTGTTTATAATATTGATCAATGATTAGAAATGAAATTTAATCAATTTTGAGAAAATCGATATTTTCGCTTTTGCCCTTCAGCAAACTACCCTTAATTTTAGGGTTAGATATTCAATTCCAAAAACTTCTCGACGCAACCCTATGAAAACCCTAAATACCAAGTTTTAGCCCAATCAGTAAAATAGTTTAGGCTCTAGTCTTAGGTACAGATAGACAGACTAACAAATAAATGAAAATTCAAAAACAACTTTTTAGGATTTGGGGGCCATGAAACGTCGAAATTCATCATAATCCGAATTTTTTGATGTTCACAATACTTCTCTACCTGTAAGATAGCGAGAAAGTAAAAATATATATTACCTTTAACACACGCGCACGCACAAAATAAAAAGTTAAATATATTAAATATATCATTAACGAAAGTCATCATTTTTAATTCAAACCTTGAAAGAAATAAAAATAGTAAATTCAACATTATCAAAACGTCACTATATTTAACACAGCTTATAAAATAAATACAAATAGTAAACATAATACTAACACAAGTCATAAAATAAATACAAATAGTAAACTTAATATTAACACAACCTATAAAAGAAATAAAAACAGCAAACATAATATTATAACAACACAAACGATTTAAAATAGTAAACATAACATTATCATAACCCATAAAATAAATAACAATAGTAAACATAACATTTGACAAAACGTCACTATAATTAATACAATATATAAAATAAATAACATGGAAATGATATGATTTATATTGTTATTGACTTAGATTTTACATTGGGTCATTAATTGTGTACTTTCTAAACACATAGGGGATACCAATGCGTGACTTGAAAAATTCTTATCCTTTAAAAATGTCAAAAAATCAAATTTACCGTAGTCATACGCCTAGACATATATTCAAAAGAGCCTACAATTTTTTACGGAATTGTTAAATATAATGAATTTTTTTGTCAAAATTGTATTTGTTAATTTTATTTATTTGATCAGTTGTGTTAAATATAGTGACTTTTGTTAATGTTATATTAATGTTATATGAACAAAAAGCCACTATATTTAACACAACCCATAAAATAAATAAAATTAACAAATACAACTTTGACAAAAAATTCACTATATTAAAAACAGTCCGTAAAAAAATGGTAAGCTCTTTGGAATAGATGTTTAGGCGTATGACTACGCTAAATTTGATTTTTTGACATTTTTAAAGGGTAATATTTCTTCAAGTTACGCATTACTCTACCCTATGTGTTTATAAAGTACACATTTAATGACCCTATGTAAAATCTAAGTCAGTAACAATATAAATCATATAATTTCTAAAGTCTATTGTAATTATTAGTAAAATTACTTTTACGGTACGGCGCACCACACAGACTATATTTCACTTTTATCTTAAACTATACATTTAATAAAAACTCACAGGATTTGTGAAACCAAATAATAGGTTTATACATTGTTGTAGAAATATTACACCAAAAATCATAAATTAAATAATATATACTGTTACTTATTCTGTGGCAATAAGAACTAGGAACATTGTTACAGAAAAATAAAAAAAAGAGAAACATCTTTGTTTACCAAAGAGTATAAGAATAAAATTCATTTTCAAAGAGCTGAATTAAAAAGTATATAATACATTATTATAATATTTGCTTATTGCTAATAAATGATTGGTTTTATAAGAATATATTTAAAATAAAAGATTTTTATCTCTTAGAGTACTACAACTTTATAATGATAATATATTTCATATATCAAATATTTGCGGAGAAATGATGAAAATTGGAAATTTTCCCTTATGAAAGGTACCTTCAAAGTCATTTTCATGAGAAATATATTGATAAACAGTGTTTAGATATATAACTTAATCAAAATAATTAGAGCAAGTTTTGAGAAAACAGAATTTTTTTCTCTTATTGCCCTCCGGTAAACTACCGTTAATTTTAGGGTTGGATGTATAATTCCAAAAAACCACTCGGGGAGACCTTACGAAAACCCCCAAATACCAAGTTTTAGACCAATCGGTAAAATAGTTTCAGTTCTTGATCAAGGTATAGACAGACACGGCATTGAGAAAACAACTTTTTTGGTTTCAGGAGGTCATGAAACATTTACTTTTTCAAAATCTTGAGTCCGATTATTTTGAAGATCAAAATATGTTCTCTCCGAGGTGTTGAGAGAAAGTAAAAATACACCCCTCGTAGACCTGACTTGAATTAGAGCCTTAACCTACGCGTCACAGGCAAGGCCCTAGCCAGCCAATAATTTCAGGGGGGGTTTGGTGGACCCATCCCCCAATTGACGGAGGCTAGAAAAAATTAAAAATTAAAAACTGTTCTAGAAGCTATCTGAAGTTTTTTTATTGCAACACTACCCCCTAACTATCGGAGGCTAGGACAAATTCTAATTATTAAACAGATCTAGAAGCTATCTGAAGTGTTTTTTATGGCAACATAACCCATTAACTTCTGGAGGCTAGGACAAATTATAAATATTAAAGGGCTCTAGAAGCTATCTAAAGTGTTTTTATGGCACCATAACCTCCTAACTGCCGAAGGCTAGGACAAATTCCAGATATTAGACAGCTCTAGAAGTTCTCTAAAGTGTTTCCTTATGACAACATAATCCCCTAACCACCGAAAAATAGGAACAATTCTAAATATTAAACACCTCTTGAAGCTATCTGAATTTTTTTTATGACAACATAACACCATAACTGCCGAAGGCTTGAAAAAATTCTAAATAATAAACACCTCTGGGAGCTCTTTGAAGTGCTTTTTATGGTAGCACAGCCCCCTAATTTGTACTTGTACCTTAATTTTGATATTGTTTGAACCATAAATAAAGCCATGTATATTTTGTTCATAAAATTTCAGGGGGGTTTGAACCCCGAAAACCCCCCTCTGACTACGGCCTTGGCCACAGGCAATTCAGACTAGACGAGTTTAAAGTTTAGTCAGCGTACGCGCTGATACGGGGGGATGATTTTAGGGCTCTTAGTTCCCCTCCCCTCCCCCTTCACTGTACAAAACAGAAGTGTACCAAACGAATTTAAAATAAAACAAGTAACAAAATGTAGTGAGTAGAGTAAAGGAAATACTTGAAACGTATGAATGGACGGAAAAAAAACTTACTCATGAAAACAAAAAAGAAAAAGAAAGTAAAATAAAAAATATAAAGAAAATAAAAGTTTTCTGAATAGAGTTTGAGAGGAAGAAAGACGAAATAAGTTTTTCCGAAAAGTGGAGTAAAAGTCCTTCTTCCTCAGTGTTTTTCTTACATTCTGAACTGTGATTTGACTGCTGTCAACCCCCGGCCCCGTATCCACACACACACACACTTTCCGGGACATCATCTCGTATTGGATGTGGCACGACGCTTGTCTGCGAACACGGAGACGACCAAGCTATCGGAGACCTTCGGAGACCTCTTGTGACGTTGTGACGTCCACGAGTACTACCGCTCCCCTTACGCCCCCTTTACTTTTTTTGGTCCAAAAGCAGAGCACTTCGATAGATAAAGAGGATGAGAAATTGACCTCTGGAAAGACGCCTGCGTTGTCGAGAGATGATTGAAAATTCTATTTTTCACTGGAGTGCTGTGAAATAAGTTAAGTCTTTTATTTTTGTCAGTCCGGGCAGTCAGATTTTTTTTCTTTTTTGTGTTGTTTGGTTTTATGTTTAGTAAAATCTTGCATGCATTACTACTCTACGGAGACCTAAAAATATAGAGTAGAGTGAATATTTTATGTGCAGGTGATATGACTTTAACATTTTTATGTGTGGCTCGATTCTCTTTACCAGGGCAAGTCCAGCTTGAAGAGACTGAATTAGGTTCCCTTCCATTCACTGCCCATTTGACTAACCACACAAACAATAAAGTTGTTGTCAAACGTGCTTTTAAAACGCAACGAATGATGCTGAATGAGGGGAAAACAATTTCTCTGTACAGTCAAGCTAAGACTAATTTGTCCCGGTAACAACACGCCAGCGACCATTGATTTTTTGTTCTTGTTTTACTACCTGTCGGGGCTGTACATATTTAAGAACATAACTGGGGTATAGATGAGAAAAGTCAAATTTAAATTAAGTGCACCCGAATTTGCTTGGATGTAAAGTGAAAACCATCTAGGAAAAGCCCCACCAGTCCAGAATTATAATTCCGACCGCCACGTCTATTGAAAGCCAGACCAGACGAGATTGATGCCTTAGCCTGCATTCTTATTGATGCCAATATTAACGTAAGTGGCCGAAATATAATTTCACAGTATTAGTATTGATGCTAAAATTGGTCAACATTAGTATTTTAAAATTATTTTACTGTTATCTTACACTACGTCAGACAAATACCATCCCCTAAAATAAAATCATGTGGGCGTGCATACATGTACACTCACACATATACATACACACACAATAGCTCCCCACACATATACATTTGCAGAAATAGCCTCCCTTATGTATAATCACCGAATGTATTTCCATAGCTGAGGTAGGTTATAAGTATACTCATATTTCATTGTATTCAATGAAATCTCATCACATTAATACTTAACTCTCTACGCCATCACTTTCCATTCATTGTTTGAGTGCTATCTTTTGTGCGTTACTGAGTGAATGTTCATTTTCCGTTCACCCATTGTGAACTGTTTCCACCCTCAT
>CABFWB010002627.1:0-25551 GCA_902151455.1 Timema bartmani | reverse complement strand
CTCTTTTTTTTTTCCTGACAAACGCAAGCTTCACACCATAAAGTTGGCGTTAACACACTTTTATATACTGCCATCTTTGAAATAGTCCAACTACAACCAATTACTCTCCGAGATGCATGATATACCATTTAGGAATAAACAGCTCACTACACCAGGACAGGATTCAAACCCCTACCTCCGTGTCACTTGTAAACCAGATGCTCTATAGTCTAGCTCTAAGTGTTTTAATTAGCGTGTCCCCCAAATTTAAGTTAAAGTTTCAAGTTTACACATCCAATTAATTAACTAATTTTCCTCTTATAGCCATTACTTATAAATATACATATGTAAGTAATGGCTAAAAGGGTAATGTAATGTAATTTTACCAAGGTATAAGGTAAGATAAAGTAATTTTACCTTAAATTAGAACGTAAGGTAATTCTAAACCCATGGAAGTATACGTTTATACAAAAATGGTTTTGAAATAATTTTAGAAATAAAAGCCTTCTGACTTGAAATACACATTTTTCTATGGTACAACATTTAAAAACATTACATTCTAAAAAACATCAATAAAATACTATTTTGCTATATAAGAACTATAATGTGTCACTAAAAAACCATAATGAACTAATAAAACTTTTTTTTTTACAAAATAGATAATAAACAGAATATTAACTCTAAATATATATCGAAAATAGATGTTTATAGCGCGTCCATAACTAAACACCCCTATGAGAAAATATAAAAGTCCTATCAATTCTTAAGGGGACGCAGTCGTAGAAAGAGAAATAATGTTCGCCTTCATGGCACCTAAACCCAACCCCTTTGCGAGCAGATAAAACCCTAGTTTTTCACTCTAGGGACCCACACACTGACCACCCTGCCCACTTTCGGAAACGAAATAGCAAGAGTTGACTCAATTGCATAACGAGGTAAGTTCATATTTACACACGTATTACAATGACCTGCTTATGACGGGGAAATAAGGGCTCGAATCCTGGTCAGATCTACTGAGGGTGATTTAAAAAATGTTTCCCACTCTCCTTCCACGCAAGTGTGGGTAGATTACATCCAACAACTTTAAACCTCATCCCTACCCTAGAGTGATTGTCCATACTTCACACTAGTCTATATTTTGTGAAGCTTTTAATTGCGATTTTTTAAAACAATTATATCAGCATACCATTTATAAAGATATGATCTTTTTACAGTGATTTGATCCAATTGGTGTGGTTATCGTTTAAGCCACTACTTACAGTGAACTACAAGCTCTTCAAAATCCACTTTCTCAACAAGTTTTCACATATTTTGTATGGGCTATTAATGAATTAATCTGTAAGATAGGGTAGTTCAAGAGGAAATTAATCCGATTAGGGGAGACGGGAGTTAGGGAAAAACTCCCAGTGAAGATCACATATTTTAAGCTATTCCAGGTTTGCTTGACTAAGCTTTAAACCCTGACCTTTATTTAAATAATCACCAAGAGGAATGCGAGTCTAACGTCTTATATTATCATATATTTTTACTATCCTAGCTTATGGCCGATCAGGACTGCAAGCATTTTAATCCCGCTACTATGGCTATGACGAGGAAGATACAGAAGATTTGTACTAGCATTGCGTGGAGGAAGAGTGGGAAACCATTTAGGTAAGACAAAGACTCAGAACACTTTTTTTTATGCTTACGTAGGTGAAAATAGATCCTGAAGAACTAGTAAGTACTTGATTAGTGCGCCTTCTCTTCCCCCCACGTGACCACATTGGTATTTAAAGCAGCGCTCAATCACACTGATGGGCATGCCAACAGCAGCTTCAGTCTCTTCTTGACCGATTTGCTGGTGACGGAAATATTGTATCGAGGTGTTTTTTCCCCCCAAATGATTGTCTCCTACTCTTCTTCCCCTATAAAATGCAGGTACATTCTTCCCTCTAAGGCTGTATTTTCCAAACTGTGCTCGACGCTCGACGAAACCCTTTGGCTCCTCCTTAGCTATCTTGATTTCCATGAGGCAATTTTAGAATATTCTTTATTTGTTCTTCACACTATAAAATAGTATTAGTCATAAGGATAACAATTATTTTCAATAATGAATAAAGGATATTTGCTAAAGGCACAGCCTGTACATATGATATTTACTTTTTTAATATTTTTTTTACTTGTACAATTTAACTGTCTTTTTTTTTATTATTATTATTATTATTTTGCACCGCGTCTTACTATCCTTTTAGGTTATACGCTTAAGTGCTAATTACGCTAATGGCTTGGGAATTGGGAAGGCTGAAATTAGAGGAAGTGAATCTTCATTTGCGTGGAGGGAGAGTGGAAAAACATTTAGGGGAAACCAGCCCCAGTTTACCTGACCGAGATTCGAGCCTTGATATCCCCGTCCTTTGGCAGTCTAGCTCAACACGAAATAATAATAAAGAGCGATCCAAAAGTCACGCAACTCAGAGAAAAAACTTATATTTTGTGCCACCAATTCGGCATATTGTTGATTAATTCGGCACGCGTGATTCTGGGAAACTACGCACAAACGATTGTTGGCATTCCATGTACGAGTTGGCCTTAAATTAATGTTCCAAAATGAACACTCGCTCTGCTCGTGAAAAATTCATCTTACACTTTCGAATGTTTTAACTCAACTGGCTGGACCTAGTAGTGTATGTCTCAAGGTCACATGGCCTACACAACACCCAGCCAACATTACAGTGTTGCCATACATGTAAACAACATGTTCATTTTCCATGTTCTTCTGCGAGAAATATTCTTGGAAAAACAGGGTTGCGCGACTTTTGGATCATTCTGTATTAGTGTAGAATTTTTATAAGGGCTCAAGCAGGTATTTTTCTCTGTTGAAAGCGCTCCTTTGGTCTAAAAAGTTTGGAGGCCCCTACTCTTAATACACCCAACCTCATCCTTACCACATTGGTGTAGACATGCAGTTAACCTGAAACGACACTTAGACACGCGATGCAAAAAAAAAATAAAATAAAAATAAAATCTAAAGTTGTGTAAATCTTGACTTGACCGGTTCTTGTTGCAAGCGCGGCTCTCTCTTTGAGACTTTGTTGGCTCCCCCTCCACCCCTCCCCTACCACCCCCCTGGTCGCTAGGGATTACGTTCAAATGGCAGGTAATAGCTTAAGATAGCATATTATGAAATATAAATCTGACTCAAGCCAATACATCATCGACTAGTTGTTCGAGGGGACGAGTTCACGAGGATGTAATGCCTTAGTTACGACAGTAGAGGTTACCACAAGACTGTGTAGTCCAGTAGAAAAGGTGTCTGGACATTTTTATAGTGTTTCGCCGGAGAGAAAGATTGTGTCTGGGGGAAAAAAGAAATAAGGACAGAGGGCGTTACTGAAGGGTTCTATCAATAGAAGAGTATTTTTATTGGTAACTTTTGTAACATCTACAAATAATGGGTTGAACTAAACATTTTAATGCGGGTGTCACTAATTTAACCATCAACTTCAAAAACGCCTGAAGTCACTGAAAAAAAATCTTTATATATATATCTTTATTTATTCCATGTTCCATGTTTACTATCCGTCCAGGATATCCACAGATTTACACTAATGATGTAGGAACGAATAGAGTAGAATTAGGAGGAAACATACCCGCATTTGCGTGGAGGGAGTGTTGAAAACAATTTAGGAAGTACACCTGATCGGAATTTAAACCCAGGACTCCCCGTAATCGGTAAACCAAACTACACAAGAGTGACGTCATAAGACTTATTATCATATAATTTTAAAATATCACATACATAACACTATGCAGTTGCTACCAGTTTTTAATTTGTTCTAGTTGAAATGTCATGTATTTCTTAGTAAACTTTCTCTTTCTGTACTTATTAGATCGACACAAGACTGAAATACTAACCTATTTATGTAACAAACACCCCACCCTGTGTATGGGCTGCCAATTCACCACTAGGAAGGGACATCCCCAATTTTACCAATGAGAATTTTTCTGTCCATATCGAATCCGGTACTTTTAAGTTCTCATAAAAGCGTAGGATAAATCTCACAAATATTCAAGAACTGTTAATATTAGAAAATGATTTGTGAAAAATTAAATTAAAATGTATCAACTGTAAAAATCCAAATGTTATGAAAACTGAATATTTGTTTAAATTTACCTTAACATTATACATTTGTGCTATCTATGTATTTGCTTCTAGCATATCCGCTAAAAAAATGATGTTAGCGAATCAAGTTAAAATACTCGCTTCGTTGTTTTTCATATCAATCAAACTACGGGACTTAATTTGACACATATACTGTAACTCAGTTACATTTTTTATTACACTTTTTTAATTTTGCTTTACGAAGTAAATATCTGTTCATTGACTTATTCAAAGAGCCGGGGCCTCACGAGTTACTGGCAATTTCTCCCAGAGTTTACGTTTTCATGTTGGTTTAAAGCCTTACCGGTGCCAGAGACCACATTTACTCGTTACAGCCTACTCACACATCGTGATTAATTAAAGCCCGTGTGCCGTATTAATTAGCTAACTCAAACTTCTCCAACCAACGGGTGATGACCACAAATTATTGTTTGCTGAGAATATCCATCAAGGGTAGATCATCAAAGAATTATGGAGAGCTTGGCAGCCTGAAGTCACTCTTGAAATCATAAATGACACCCTTTGGATTTGTTGACACATACGTGCAACAGATTATATGTATGGCTGTGAGTAGACATATGTATTTATTTATGCACCACGTCTTTATACTCATTCGGACTTTCTGCATATTTACAATAACGGGATATGGATTAAAATGGTATAATTTAAAGGGAATATTCCTGCAGCTACATGAAGGGTGAATCGTTGAAGAAAAAACTCCCTTACGACACTCAGTTGGGATTATAACCAACGACCTCAGCATAAAACCAGACCAGGATAGGCTGTTGCCTTGGCCAGCGTGCCCACCAATGCGGGTGCTTCATTTGAAACTTTCTAATATTTGTACTTTTAAAAAAGTTTTATCATTAACACACGGCCATTGACATCTTCTTTAAGAAGCTACATACATTATCATTACTAAGGTCATTCAAAGAATACATTCTGAGTACACTTATTTTAGCACAGGTCTTACCACCAGCTTATAATACTTGAACACACAAACTATCCAGTTGCTCAGGAGACTATTCACTAATAATACATTTTCAGCCATGACAAGTATCAATCGTGGGACCCTCAACTCAGTAGATAGACAAACAACCAACTGCTAAAAATGTTTGATTGAGGATTTCCTGAATTATGGTGCAAATAAATACAATATTTTACAATATTTACAAAATAAAAATGAAAGGAAAAAGATTATCAGGGATATCACCACCCGCCTGGTATCAATTGGACCATTGAGTTGTACAATTAACTCATATCAGTGGGCAGGTAGTATAGATGCCATGTTCATCTAATCTAGCTTTCCTGTGACGGAGAGGTCAGGGTTTGAATCAGGTGTATTGAATGTCGGCCATCCTGACCACTTTTCCAATATTCCTCCAAGAAAATTAGGGTATATTTCCATATACAATTATACCTTCTATATACTTGTCCCACGAGCACTATTTACTCGTACAGCCCTAAAGTGTACTAAGACACGGGGGAAAAAAGGCGGTACCTTCATAAATTATCCTGTTTAGTATTTTAATGTAATTTGTTTATCAACTAAATACATGGGTGACCTGGCGGTCTAGGGGTAAGGTGTCACACTTCTGTGCTGGGGGTCCGGGGTTCAATCCTCGGGCCTAGTATAGATTTATATGATTGCCAAAATCCTTCCTTCAGCTCTGACAAGACGTGTATTAATCACAACTTGTGAATGTGTGGAATGCTATTCCTCCCACCTTGGTTCGGATTCCACATTAAACTGTAGGTCCTCCATTTCATCTCACAATCACCCTACCATTACACATTAGCGTAAGTGCGTGTAGCCCGAATGGGTAGTAAGACGTGGTGCTAATAATAATAATATAAATAATAATAATAATAATAATAATAATAATAATAATAAAATACATATTTTAATTAGTAAGATATGTTACTAGACGTATCTAAGGTCTGATGTTGTTCTTACCCACATGAGTGGTTGGACGGTATAAGGCGTCACTATCGCAATATATTGGATTGACGATAACAAGAAGATCTGGGTTCGAATACCTGATGAGTGTATTGATTGTGTTTTCTCCTGTGTGGTTTTATTTTCTACCGCCATGCAAATTTGAAATTTCCTCTGAATTCAACCTCACTCATTCCAAGCAAACTAGTTTAATTAGCATGTATGTATTCCAAACGGTTAGTGAGATGTGGTGATGAAACAAAGATCTTAGCGTAATACATTATATACAGGGGGGGTCGAAACAATTGGACGATTAGTAACTTGAAAATTAACACTTTAATTGAAAAGTAAATATTTACCAGCTAAATAAAAGCAAACTACATATCTAACTTTATAAATTTTTGAAGACAATGTCACTCAGGTGAGCTCTACCGGACGTCAAGAAAATCTCAGTATTTTGTCCATCCCTTTCCTCAGCATAGATCGTCAAATGGTTTTCGACCCACCCTGTACTACAGTCCAATTAAGACAACGAAGTAAACTTTTTTGAGAGTCATTAAAGTTACCAAATCAATTTTCATATATTTATAGGTCAAGTCAGGTAATATTCAGTTAGTGTACAGCTCGAAGTAGTATTAAGACGTGGTGCTAAAAAAATAAAATCAGCTGTTTTTTTCCTGTGGTAATATCTATAACTATGGAATATTACTAATAATAAAGTTAAATCTTAAAAATGTTGACCACAAAAAAATTTTATTTTCTAAAAGTTTCTTTTTACCAGACTCCTACCATAAACACCCTTCCTCAGGAATATGGACATTAAATATATTCATCAGTACCACTCAAGATAAAACCAGTGTCATTTTAACTTGTGGCCAAACTCTCTAATTAATTTTTTTTTATTATTTGAGATATTTAACTTGAACTTTATGAACCGACTAATTCTATCGATATGGGTGACCTGGTGGTCTAGGGGTAAGGTGTCAGACTTCTGTGTTAGGGGTCCGGGGTTCAATCCTCGGTCCTGGCACAGATTTATCTGATTGCCAAACCCTTCCTTCACCTCTGACAAGATGTGTATTAATCACAACTTGTAAATGTGGGGAGTGACAGGCCTCCACTGTGGTTCGGATTCCACGTTAAACTGTAGGTCCTCCATTTCATCTCACAATCACCCTACCGTTACACATTAGTGTAAGTGCGTATAACCCGAACGGGTAGTAAAACGCGGTGCTAATAATAATAATAATAATAATAATAATAATAATAATAATAATAATAATAATAATAATCTATCGATATGTGCCAGCTTCACCCCATTGGGACCTTCTGTGACTCAGCCATCTGCAGAGCTGGGGTTAATCGTGACTCCGCAATCTGCGGAGCTGGGGTTAATCATGACTAAGCAATCTGCGGAGCTGGAGTTAATCATGACTAAGCAATCTGCGGAGCTGGAGTTAATCGTGACTAAGCAATCTGCGGAGCTGGGGTTAATCATGACTAAGCAATCTGCGGAGCTGGAGTTAATCATGACTAAGCAATCTGCGGAGCTGGAATTAATCGTGACTCAGCTTTCTGCGGAGCTGGGGTTAATCGTGACTTAATTCTCTGCGGAGCTAAGGCTAGTTGTGACCTGGACATCTGCGGAGCTGGGGTTAATCGTGACTCAGCTATCTGTGGAGCTGTGGTTAATCGTGACTCAACTATCTGCGGAGCTGGGGTAAATCGTGACTCAGCCATCTGCGGAGCTGGGGTTAAATGTGACTCAGCCATCTGCGGAGCTGGGATTAATCGTGACTCAGCCACCTGCGGAGCTGGGGTTAATCGTGACTCAGCCATCTGCGGAGCTAGGGCAAATTGTGACCTGGACATCTGTGACACAGCCACTTGCAGAGTCGGGACTAAATGTGACTCAGCCATTTACAGAGCTGGGACCAATGGTAAACCAGGCTATTCAAGAGCAGGAGCTAGATGCGATCGATTCCAATAATAGGCTGAGGCAGTGAGGTCTTAAACGTAAATATATATATATATATAGACCTATATATTTGTTATAAACAGTGGATTATTTATATTATTATTATCTATATTATGTTAACACATTAAAATTAAATATGTATAGCTATGAAATATGATAGGTTAGGCTAGGTTAGTTTATGTTGAGAGTCACACATGGTACAAGGTCCCTTAGACGGCGAGTCGTGATTCATCACTTCCGATAGCTCATCAGTCGCAGTTGGTTTCCAACCTATTATATCAGCACACGACATATAAAATAACTTAAATTTAGAACCAACACAACATCCAGCCCCCCCGTCAGTTAATACATAATCGTGAAAGGGGAACCCACATTTCATCAATGAAGCAGTTTTACTTAATGTCGAGAATCTAACTTGTAGCCGTTAGCACAGTATGCAGACTATGATGAGTTAGAATATCGGACAACATCCTAATCCCTGGACTTGGGGAACGAGTTATTTCAATTTAGATTACTTCATATCGGGTGTAAGGATTTTTAAACGTTATTTGAGCAAATTTCAATACATGTAGAGCATCTACATTAATTCACATGCATAATTCAAAAATCAAGCATTTAAAGTTACTGACAAAATTTATCTAAAATAAAAGACCCGCATTTGAATTAAGGGCTTCGTTTCTTCTCACGTTTCTCAAAGATTTTCTAACAAAAGTCTTCAACCGTGTATTTTGAACACATAAATCAATTTTCCATCATTTTAGACGTTCCTTTACTCTAGTATGCTTACATTAAATTATACTTAACTGTCATAACATTACACTTGTTATTATTATAAAAGGCTTGGGGTAACTATGCTCTGTGCAGCGATAACTGTTCTAGTTCATAATTAATTGCCTTCTCATACTTCCTTATAAAGATGAACAAGCTTATTTGTATTTATTTCTGTTAGTTCAAAGCTTGCATCAAATTATGAACAAATAATAATTAACTAGGCTTATGAATTATTAAATTTTTAAAATCTTAAATCTTAATATCTTAAAATTAGTAATTTGGGGCATAGTATATTATTTCCCATATCCCTTCACATATAGGCCTAACATTAAACTTTTTTCTATTAAAAACGTGAGGCTAGTATCCAAATTATCATGATAAGAAATAAAAACCTTCCCCCCTCCATCATCCCATACCCCTAGAGTGACTGACACGCATGCTTCACGTTATAATTATAAACCCTGTATACATACGCGTGTCTGGCCGACATCATTAGTAGCCTAATTTGTGGAAATCTATGCTGGTACAGTAGTCCCATGGCTTCTTTGGTGCTGACTGACAGCCCACAGCTGACGGCTTTGAAAAGCTACCAGACCAAATTATGTATCCCTACGCCGAACCATATGATCTGCAAAAAACATGTGTTTAGCAGCTGTTACTTCTGACAGTCAAAATTTAGGTATATACCTAAATGTTGACTGTCATAAGTCAGCTGTGAGCTGTCAGTCAGCACCCAAGAAGCCATGGGGCTACTGTATGTACAATTGTCCAGGAAACTTCCGAATGTTTTAACCGTACATCCTTTCCGTGGAGGTTCTTTAATTTTCCCGATGAGATGAACTAACGGTGATATAAGGGTTTGGAACCAGTGGAAACACTTAAACCTAACTAATCAAACCCTGGTAACCGTTGCGTTAGTTCATCTTTCGGAAAAATTACCCCTGGTACCAGCCGGGAATAGAACCCGGAATCGCTAGGTCCGTAGCCAGGTTTACTGACCACACCATTATACCACGGGGCCTGTTATAAACCCATTAACCAAGAGAAACATCGTTACGGGTGTAATAACATTGTAGTTGTCCATAGATTTAGTGAATCAATGGAAATTGTAGGGACGGAGCATTCAACGTCAACAACACTCTAAACATTACAAAGTTAAAAAATTTGGAGTGTTTAACTGGCATTTTATGAACCGATTGATTGTACTATCATCACGTGACTTGTAAACTAAATTGACTCTAGAACAAACACAACAATCATTCCCCGGACCGTTAATTCATCAATGTGAATGGTAGGACCAAATTTCACCAATGGTTAACTTTTCAGTCATTTCTGGTAATCGAATCAGAGACTCTTTGTTCATTAAACAGACGCCCTACCGGCTAAGCTAAGGTGACGAACAAAATTATTACAATAAGTGTGGAGTTGAAATCAAGGAAGGGCTTTGATCAAATTTTATTTTCCACATTGCGTCATAATACTCAATAGGGCTATCTGCATATTTACATTATTGCAGTAGGGAGGAGAAAAGTATAATCGAGAGTAAATGTGCACACATTTGCGTAAAGGTTGAGTGGAAAGTAATATAGAAAAAAACACTTCAGAACACTCAAATGGAATATGACCTCGATATTCACGTAACTGGTAAACTATAATATATGAGACTGATGCTTTATATATGTGAGCACCAATGTCATTTAGTAACTTTTACATCTCAAATTAAATAAAAACTTAAATTATTAGTATGTTCAAGAGAAGTGAAGTGTAATCAGTATACCCATAACTATTTCATACTAGCATTGAAATACCCATCGTTGCCCGGGAGAAATATTATAAGGTAAGGTGCGAAAAGTGCAAAGAGATTAAAAATAAAAAAAACTTATTAAAACCTTTTAATAAAGGAAGGTAAACAGGGTAAGTAGAATGTGTAAAAGTGTAAAAAGAGCAAATATTTTAAAAAAAGGCAAAAAAGGTATTTTTTTTAGGGTTAAAAGTGTGTTAAAAAACCAATAAAAATTATTTTATGATTTTTCACTGTACTTATTCCGTTCAACCTTTTTACTCCATTTACCTTTTTTTACCATGTCAAGCCCATTTACAATTTTTTATCTTTTAAACCCATTTACCCTTTTAACTCCGTTCACACTTTTTACTCTCTCCACCACGTTTACGTTTTTCACTCCATTAATATTTTTATCTTTTATACCATTTTATGCCCTTTTCTACCAATTTGGTCACTTATGCCACATTTTTTCTTTTCCCCTTTTTATTTCTTTTAACCCTTTTTGCCTTTATACTCTTTTTATTGGATTTACGCTTTGATATTTTTTACCATTATTACCTTTTTTGCCCTTTTAAAATTTTTTTTATTTTGCAATTTTTGCGTTTTTTGACATTTCCCCCATTTTGATACTTTTTGACACACTCACAATTTTTTCCCTTTTGGTTTTTATTGCACTTTTTGATTAGCTTTTTTTCCCTTTCTACGTCTTTTCGTCCTTTTTTGTATGTTCTAAACCTTTTTACATTTATTACCTGGTTTATCCCCGGATAAGTATTTTAGGGTGAAAAAGGTATATAATGTTGTTAAAAATGCAAAAAAAGGCATAAAGGGTTAAAAGAGTTAAAAGCCTATCTAATTATTTTTTTAAAAGCGAAAAAAGGATAACTAAAAAGGTTACAAGTGTAAAATAGATTAAAAGGATTAAAATGGTAAAAAGGGCAAAAAGTAAATAAGGTTAAAAATGGTAAAAAAATGTTAAGGTGGTGGACGGGGTAGAATGTGTAAATAGGATAGAAAGAAAATAGAATCAACACTTTAATATTCCGCCCTCCAGGTGTATGAAATATATTACTAAATCTATCTCGCGGTGTTTATAGGCTATAGAGGCATTTTTTTAAATCTTTTTAATGAATTAAAAATATCAAATAAACATTTTAAAATTCCAGCTTTGAGGTGCACATGTTAATACACAGGGGCTATTAATTTTTAAATGTCAGACCTCTGCGTGAGGTAGATATCGCGCAAAGCTGATGACAGGCAGACAAATTCTTTATTTTATTAATATATTGAATTTAGGAGAGACCGGGACTGTGGAGGCCATGAGATAGTACAGGGAGTACATGAGATAGTACAGGGAGTATATGAGATAGTACAGGGGGTACATGAGATAGTACAGGGAGTAAATGAGATAGTACAGGGAGGCCATGAGATAGTACAGGGAGTACATGAGATAGTACAGGAAGTACATGAGATAGTACAGGAAACGAGAGTGAGATGGGATGAGCATGTAATGGGGATGGAAATGGTAAGATTCCTTAGGAGAATGATGTACGTTGAATATGTAGGAAAAACCGCAAGGAAGATCAATAAAGAGATGAGAGGAACAGATAATAAGAAGTGTGTGAGTGAATGAAGAATAGTGGAAACAAATAAAGAGAGAAGAGTAGTGGATAAATAAAGGGATATCGAGGTATTTTTCTAAGCTGACCCGGTACAAGCTGGAAACAGTTGATGATGATGTTTAAGACAAAGGATATTAAAATTTCAATACAAGGTGTAGGTGTGGGTGGGTATGGGAGTTTTAAAACATGTGTAATGAAAACCCTCACTCTCTTAAAGGGAACATAGCCGGGATACAAACCCTGACACACACATCAACAGTGACCTATGGAAAACGAGTCTAACGTTTTGAACCACTCCGCCAACTGTGCGGATAGGAATGGTTCCGAATTGGAATGTTACACACCAACAGTGATCGTATGAAAAGTGAGTCTAACGTTTTGAACCACTCCGCCACCTGTGCGGATAGGAATGGTTCTGAATGGAAATGTTATCCTCACTAAGAGCTAAATGAAGAATATATTATTCATCGTACTCTAGTATCAGTATTGGTAATTTATTATGCTTTATACCAGCCTCGGTGGTGTAGTTAGCTAACGCACCAGTTTAATGTGAGGACGGGGAGATCAAGGTTCGAATCTCGATCGGGGGAACTGAGAGTGGTTTTTCCTAGATGGTTTTCCACTCGATTTCCACGAAAATGTGGGTTCACTTCTTCTAAATTCAATCATCCCAATTCCTAGCCCACTAGAGTAATTAGTACCTAAGCGTATAACCTGAATGGGTAGTAAGACGTGGTGCTAAATAGATAAATAAAATAATTAAGCTTCATAAAACTGAAGTGGGTACCCTCCTGTTTCCTAGGCTGGAAATCAAGTCCTAGTACCCCCCATTTTCAGATTATGTCAGGCTGTCCATGTGGTCATTCCTCTCAATGAACCCAAACTTATTAACTAGTGGAATATCCATTAACGGACACCCCTTAATAGCGGATTATTCGTTGTAACTGATAGTTTAAGTTACCCCGGCAAAGTAACATGAAGCATTACGGCGAAACAACTTCCCAGTAACGGAATTTCTCAATAACGGAAAACGACACTGCTAGATACGCTTATTTATGCATAAGAATCTCTAAATACCGGACAACAACTGACATCATCAGTCCATATTCATATTTTAGTGTAGTAATGTCAAGATTTCATGAAGTGTGAACAATGCAGCCTTTCTCCAAGGGAAAGTTTCTAACATAGCCCACGTAGAATTGACTAAGACACTCCACCCCTTCCAAACCATCAGCCGGGGACTGTCCCAGCAGTTTAGTCTGTGCTCGTGTGCACATTTACTCTACATTACTGAGGGTCTACTGTTTACATTTAATTTTATGTACGTATTGCTCTGTGTATTATGCAATCGTCACAGTAAGCTACGTACAATAATATGACGTATTAATTTCTGCACACAATACGGCACGCTGTAGTCATAATTCCCAGTATGTATTAACTTCATAGGTTGGTAGTTTCAAATGCATTAAACTGTTTTCAAAATGTGAGTTTAAAAAAAAATAAATTAAATTATTCAATTATTTTTCCATACAGCGTACATTACTTAATAAAGGACTATTTTTTGATCCCGGAAGGTGTTCACTTTTAAGATATTTTACTTCACCTTGGTTCAGTAGTTAGCGCATCTGCCTACAAAACTAAGGGTTTCGGATTTGATTCCCAGCATGGCCGAAATATTCATCATGAGTTAAATTGGGTATGTCTCTTTAAAAATAATGAAGTAACTTTCTGTGTCGTAGAATTAAGCCTCTTTGTAAGTCATGTGTTTATATATTCAGTTGATCCATAAAGCGCATGTTAAATACGTAAAATAAATAAATGCCTGGAAATAATACTCGTACTTGTAGAATTCTCAGCTTTTCAATCCTAATAGATTCCTTTTCAACTCCTCTCCACGAAAGACTGATAGAATTCCAGTATGTTATCCTAATAGATCGTCGGATTGGCAAACATAGTTTTGTAAACAATTCTTTGACGGATTTCCTTCTCCTTTTTATTTTTTGTCACCTTTCCCTATAAAAAATATAGAACTTCCAAGTTTCCGTAGAGGTCCGTAACTTCCCCCCTAAGCCCGTAAAAAAAACAAGTCCGAAGCCAGTATGGGTGCTCTGGGGTCGTATATTTTACATATTCTAGAGAGAGAGAGAGAGAGAGCAAGACATCAAGGCGTCATTCGTGCACTGAAACCGAATATAGGAGGCTTGTCGTTTGGAGCTCTATCGTGTGGAATGTATTGAATTAAGTTGGTGGAGCGTTTTGCCTCTAAGGGGGAGAAAAAATGGGAATAGTTTGTGAAGGGTTCTACTTTTCTTTTTGGGCACAGCGCAGTAGTCATAGAAGTTTTATTTCTTATGGAAAAAATGTATTAACATTGTGATAAAAACTACTATTATTTCACATAATAGGCTAAATGTGTAGTTCTCTCTTGACAGGACGAACTGGTGAGAAACAACAAAAAGAAGAACATCTAGAATGTACTTTTCACAATGGTGGAAACTATTGAATCATCATTGATGAAAGAATTGCTTTACAAAATAATTGTTTTTTAATTGTTTTTTTAGCACTTCATTTCACTAGCCGTTTGGGTTACACGCCTATATATTAATTACACCAATGTGTTAAGGAATATGAAGGTTTAATTTAGAGGAAGTTCACCCACATTTGCGTGGAGGTAGAGAAAAACCATTGAATTAAAACCACCCACAGTGCACTCAACCGGGACCGAATCCTGATTTCCTCGTGTTCAGCGATCTAATGTATTGCAAGAGTAGAGAGTAGAGCCTCAGACCATACGGTCACCGGAGTGGGTTTTAATTAATCTAATAACACGATTTTGTGTACACATGGTCTAAGGCGCCACTCTCGCAATGGATTGGCTGCCGATGACAGGGAGATAGGGGTTTGGTACCAGTTGGGTGCACTGAGGGAGGTTTTCCCTAAATAGCTTTACACTCTACTTCCCCGAAAATGTGGGTACACTTCCTATAAGTTAAACCTTCCTCATCCCTAACACATTAGATTAATTAGTACATAGGTGTATGACACGAATGGGTAGTAAGACGTGGTGCGAAAAATCACCTAACAGGGTAATAGGGTAAGAATGAGTAAGCTTTACAATAGAAGAGTTCTACCCGCAATGGCGTTTAGAGAGAGAGAGTAATCATTAAATAAATACCACCTTCATTACACCAGGCCAAGATTTGAACCAAGATCTTCCCCGTCACTGGCAAATCAGACTATACGAGCTTGACCTTTATCCCTGGTACCCCTTGGTTTGGTCCTGAAAAAATGTTGGAGTTTGGCTTGCTCCCACTAACAAAAATTAATTTTGTTTTTATTGATTATTAACACATATTATTTTTACTAAAGAAGTAAACCCCAAAGCATAAATTAGCGTAGAATAGATTTAAGCAGAGAAATATAATTTATAGCTCAGTAAATTCCACATTGAGAGCCCCGCACCGAAGGCTTTAGGTTCAATTTACGTGTTTTTGATGTCACTTTTAATTTAAATGAATGAAAGTAAAAAGTTACGTACGACCAACAGAGCTTTTGCTCGATACTGAATCACAGTCGGATCAAATCAAATAAAGATTTTTAGATACAATTCAAAATAAATACAAAACTAGCAATGAACATTGGGCATTGATGATATTCCAAGTTCTCTAGATTAAAAAAAATAATAGTCAAATTGACACCTTCAGAACAGATTGTGTGAAAGTCCCTCATTTCCATTTACACCCTTTGAAAAAAACAACGAAAATTGGTTAGATACAGAACGTGCTTGGTGAAATACCATAATCAAAAAGGAAGCTTTATTAGGGTATTTCAGGTGATTTAAAACGTAACAATTGAAGAAACAGCTTAAAGTTAACATTTATTTAGTTTTACAACCAGAGGAAGGAACGTGTTCTATTTGAATTGTCAACTGCCGGCCGGATGGGAAGTATACTATTAAACACTCTTATTTTTGCTCGTTATCCTTGGTACTGGCCAGAGAGAAAGTCGGTCTTGGGAAGCTTCTTTTCATTAGATTACATTTTATTATTTAGCTTAGTATTCTCTTATTGTCAAAGGTTCCCTCCATTTTGCGTCTTGTTTTAACGGACGACTTTAGTTTTTACTAGAACAAGATTAAACAAACATTATTTAAAATTTATTGAATGACATATTAGGTTTGGGATTGTCATGATTATCATAATATTGTAAAGGTAGAAATTATATAAAGAGTGCAACCGGATGCTGAACATCGTAATTCGAAATAGTCTTGATATCTTTCTGTACGCATAAATTATTCGAACACTTTCAAACATCCTAGAAATTTAAAATTTCGCGTGCCAATAGGTCTTAAGATAATGTTCTATAGGGAAATCCCAAAAACGAAAAATTAATATAGTGGATTAAAAATAGTGAATCTAATCAGGACAAAAACTTTTAGAATTAATTATTAATCTTCTTAATTGTAAAATGTAACAGTACTATGTAACACTTTAATTTATTTTTAGGTAAACTATTTAACAACCAATTATTTATCTTGTGTAATTCCTTTTACTTTCTCGCTATCTTACAGATAAAGAAAGTATTGTGATCGTCAAAAAATCGAACTCGAGATTTTGATTAATGTCGAAGTTTTATGACCCCCCCGAAACCAAAAAAGTTGTTTTAGAATTTCCGTCTGTCTGTCTGTACATTGGACTAGAACCTAAACTATTTTACTGATCGGGCTAAAACTTAAATAAAAGTAAAATATTTTTAATTATAAGAATACTCCACCTTTATAATGATAAGTTAATTTGTATTTCAAATAGATGTGGATATATGATTGAAATTAGAAATCTATACCTTTGTAAAATACCATTAAAGTCCTTTTCATAAGGAAACTAGAATTGTTATTTTGTTTTTAATGTTGAACAATGCTTGGATATAAAATTTAATAAAGATCATTAGAGCAAATTTTGTGAAAATTGATTTAATCTCTTTTTGCCCATCAACAAATTACCCTTAATTTTAGGGTTGGATATCTAGTTCCTAAAACCCTAGGGAGGATTCTTTGAAAAATCTAGATACCAGTTTTTAGCCCAATCGTTAGAATAGTTTCAGCTCTAGTCCGAGATACAGACAGACAGACACTATCGCGAAAGCAACTTTTTCAATTTCAAGAAAACATTAAACGTCAACACTTACCAAAATATTGAGTTCAATTTTTTTGACGATAACAATAATTCTCTCTTCAAGGGGTTAAGAGAAAGTTAAAATAAAGTTACTTTAAAGATTTTCCATGTGAATAATGGATACACCAGCTAGTCTCTCATATAGGTATGGATAAGTTAATTTTAGTTTAGTGCTTAACTTTTAAACATCTATAGTATGACCAAAGCTATTGCATTTAAAACGTATGTTATGCCAAGTTTGTAACTAAGAGATGAAAATGTTTTGAAACTTATTGTGTTCTTTTTAATAGGACCAAGCGACCCGATTTTAAAGTTGCCTCCTAAATGTTTTATTAATATTTAAGAAGATACATGAAAGGCTTCAACAGTGCATAGTATTTTAAAATTAATTATTTGTGACACTATCGTAATCATTGTTTGCTAGAGACGTATTGAAAGTGATCATACAGTATAATTGTATATGTTTATAACTTATATATAAATCCAAGCAGGTGTTGATTTCTAAAATTTTAGGTACCGGAACGCACTACGGGGGAGTGTGGGAGCCCCTCTAGATAAAAAAAAAATCAAGTTTCAAAAGACGTGTTTTTTAAGCCATAAAATTTTCTTCTAAAAACATAAGAAAATATTTTAAAATGAATTATAATGTGATTGTGTCTTAATATTTTTCAATTAAATTTAATGAAAATGCAGACCAGATGCTTGATTTAATTTTAACTATTTCTACTACCATATAAACGGAAATGATAGGAGCGATTAGAAATTTAAAGTAATACATAACACAAAACAAATGGTTTTAAATTTTACAGATGAATTTTGAATTAAAAATACACAGACGCTATTATATACATAATTAGAAAAAAAAATGATCGTCCGTTTTAGAAGCAACTCCACAGCCGTTTCATGTTTTCATCATATTCAATGCCTCTAGACCTCCTTTCCTTACTCTGAGTGTCTATGACAGAAACAAGCCACGAATCAACATACTTGAAGGGGTTAAATAAATTAAGAGGGGGTCCAACTGTTATTATAAATAAAATACCAGAGACGGTTGTTGTCTTAAACAATGTTCTTAGTGATGTCATAATCAAATTAATCTCGGAGAAATCCCTCTCGCATTCACTAGAAGATATATCAACTGACTTGATTATATTCTTCAATACAACAAGACTGTCTGAAAATGTCTTACTATGCACATATTCCTGGAAACTCCCAATTAATGGTCATTCATTGAGTTTGAACTTGGCATCGAGCTTCTTTATTTCATCTTCCCCATTAGTTATTTTCACATTTTTTGGCAAGTTTTTCATGTATACTACTTTTATCAAGTTAACAATCTCCAAATCCTGTTTACTCAGCAGTCTCTTCTCAATTGATTGTTCCAATGCTTCATAGAACTTCTCAGGATATAAAGGATCCTTACTTTTGCATCCTTTCCTTTTATGAAGAGGAACTCTCACAAAATTAAAATTTTGTACTGCTTCTAGGGCCGTGGTATGGTAAGTACTTGGAACTGATTTTCTACTTTTAAATACATAGTCTGTTAATTTCAATTTTCCGTTTGCAAGGCCTAAGCCAACATTTCGATGCTGCAAAGCCTCACTCAACTCAGTTCCTGTAACGCATCGCACATCCAACCAAGATCTAAAATTAAGTTTGCATTGGTAATTTTATTCTGTGATAAACCTTGTGATGATAGAAAACAAGACTGCGTGTTAGGGAACGTATCTGTCAAAGTTGGGCATATAAACTATTGTTCACATAAACAGCTAATTTTTAAATAAAACACCGTGATTATGTATGTAATTGATTTGCTAATCACGTCTTTTTAAAGAAATATTTTGAGTTTCGTGTTTTCCTTAATAGAGGTACCGGAACGCCGTTCCGCCGCGGTCCGTCAGAAGTTAAGCACTGTATCTAAGTAAATCACGCATAGATGTTGGTTATATAATTATATAAAATATAATACACATCCATATACGATTTACTTCAGTAAATGCACACTTTTAGGATCCCTTCTATATTTTGTACGTTTTATAGTAAAAGTAGTCGAACCCCAGACCAACAGGGATATTTTAAAATCATTTTCCACACCTTTTAAAGTTCTGGGGTAGGCCTATCTTTATTATAACTTTTTATGGTAAATTATCTTTTGGTAGAATATAAAAAGCTTCACTCTCATTGGTCATAGTTTTGAAAGCATACATTGGTCACGTTCCCTCCCTTTTTTTTGACCCAGGTATGTGGGTGTAGGAAAGTGTAGCACAAATCTTCATGCTATCTAATCTAAGATCATCTTCATGCTATCTAATCTAAGATCAATCTCTCGGATTAATATTGGTTCTGTGGGCACGTGGATTAAACGTCAAGAAGGCTCATATTATTTGGTTTGCCAGTGACAGGCAGTTCGTGGTTCAATTCCAGACTGGCAATGATGATAATAGTTTTACCTGAATGGTTTTACTCACAAATTCTGGTACATTTCCTTTAAATTCTACTTTCCTAATTCCTAACCCAACAGTTAAAAATAATACGGATATCCCGAAGGGCTCCTAAGGACGTGGTGTAAGATATATATGTGTTTCAACGTAGTTTAAATTAGGTCCAAACGAAACATATTCATGGCCTTTAAATTCTAACTTCTTCTCCTCCTTTCATCCTCTTTCTGAATCGAATACTCAAGAATTTCAGTTCTTGTTCCCCCCCGAATATTTGCGGAAGAAGATCAACTTCAGGTTCAACCTGTACAATTTAATTACGCTTGTTAAACATCCCTGTTTTTTCTATCAAGCCCGCAGCGGTGCACGGGTTTGGTAAAACAAAAAACTTGCTGAAAGCTTGGAACTACTGGTCTTCATTAACAAAGAGGCAGGACGCTCGTTTCCAGCAATATAAACCTTGATTGGCCGCGTTGAGTAAGCAAATATACCATTGATTGATTGTTTGGTATATGTGTATTCAAGGAACTTTCAGCATGAAGATGTTGATAAATGTTTAAATTTGAAGATGTATCTTTAATTATTGAACCTCTAGAGTGCCAGTAATTACTAACGTATGACTTAAACTACAATCCAATTTCCATAGTAAGAGTCTTTTAGAAATCACAAGCTTTTTATTTGCAGACAAAATTGATAAGATTTTACTATTTCTTTTAGCACCACATCTTACTACCCATTCGGGCTGTACGCTCATGCACTAATTACGATTATGGGTTAGGGATGAGGAGGTTTGAATTTATAGGAAGAATGCCGACATTTCCGCGGAGAGAGTGAGAGGCATTTAGGAAAAACCATCCTCATTACACCCGACCGGTCTCAAACCACCATCTAGCCGTCATTGGTAGCTGAGTCTATTACGAGTTACTATATTATTGCGTGTTAGGTATTAACCATATCTATCAAAATTGACGGCTACAGATAATTTGACGTGACGTGTGAAGATGTGACAGTAGATGTACTAGCTTTTCTAAAGGTTAGTTAAGGCTTTTCATATGCAAACTCTATTGTAGGTAGCTAATTTAAACTTGATCGAATGAAAGGGTGTATTTTAGATAAAATCACACAATTATTGATCTAGAGAAAGGAGTATAAGCCACAATACACACTGGAAGGAAACACAAATAGAACTTAAGCTACTATCAAAATAACCTTGGTCTAATGGTTCTATAGCTTTGCTAGATGCAATATTTCAGAAATCTATTTGTTTAGACGTATTGTGTAAACAATGCGTTTAAAACAGCACTGTTGTATGTTTTGCTTTTGTGTC
Organism: Timema bartmani; assembly: GCA_902151455.1. Taxonomy (NCBI): domain Eukaryota; kingdom Metazoa; phylum Arthropoda; class Insecta; order Phasmatodea; family Timematidae; genus Timema; species Timema bartmani. The sequence goes on along the minus strand of CABFWB010002627.1, from coordinate 4,402 downwards.
ACGTCTTACTACCCGTTCGATTTATTAACGTTTATTTTTATTTTTATCACCGCGTCTTCCTACCTGTTTAACTTGTACCAATATATGATACTTTATATAATGGGGAGTTGGTAAGGAAGGAAGCATTTTAAAGATAATCTACCCTCATTTGCGTGGAAGGAGAGTGGGAAACCATTGAGGAAAAACACTATAAATGGACCCAACTGGAACTCGAATCCCAATCTCCCCGTCATCAGAGGCCAGTCTAACACGGAGTGACACCCCAGCTTAGACCATTCATCCACTGAAGCGGGTCACGTTTATTTATCCTAATTAATGGTATAATAATGAGGAACGAAGAACTATTCCACTAACGTGATTAATGTACGAGCGGTTATTAAGAAGCGGTGATAAACAAACACATAAATTGAGCCAAAAGTTTCTTATTATCGCGGTGTGACTATAATAAATCCAGTTATAGCCCAACCAGGATCAAAACAAGTTCACCAGCCACGCAGACAACATCTTTAATCATGCAGACACAGGAATAATATAAAAATAGGTACAAAAAAACTAACGCATATTGCAACTGAAAGGTGGCCCTTTAACTAACGACGTTAAATATAAATTTTTATTAAGTATTTGTTATCGTGGTGAATATTTGGTATTTCACTCCTCTATAGAATTTTGAAGATTATTTCTAAGCTATATAAAAATTGATTTTATTTTTTTAAATTTAATATAAAATACTCATTATACAATTTGCTTTACTGTATTTAAAATACAAATAGTAAAATAATTATGACTTAAAATCATACGTGAAAAAATAATAACCACCATTTTTAGAGTATTTTTCAGTAAGTTTTTTTAGTGAAATATAAATAAATGAAATTCGCACTTCAAAAGAAAGGCTCGTAAGATATTTCGTACTTCCACCAAACAAGTAGAAACTTATTATGTTTTGATTAATTCTAAAGAACATAATGGATGTTTCAAGCTTCGAAATATCTCTGAAACGGCTCTTTAATGGTGTTTAAAAATCACTGGATGGTCTTATACAAATTTTATATTTTATATACTAACGCACCACCTTACATCGACTTTAAATCGTAAGATGCAATTTCAGATTTCACGGGAGGTCTGTTCCCTGTTATTTACATAACAGAATTTGATTTTTAATTACAGAAGGTAGCACGATTTGTGTCCATGACTTATTACAGTGCAGAAAGTGTAGATTGATGCCAGCTTCGGGATTATTCTGTAAAGCCAACAACTTTGAGCCCTCTATTTCAACTATATCAGACTGAATTTGGACATTGCATCCGATATTTGGATTTTATATAATAAAAATTGAAAGCTTCCCAGCGTTCATACAAAATTTCAGCATTATCTGACAAATATTAGATTGCGTCCATCATTTTGGATCCACCATCTTGACATGTTTAAGGTAAGGAATTCTACGTTCATATCAAATTCCAGCTGTTTAGGAGAGCGGGAAGTGAGAGAACTAAACCTGGAAGGACAGCCAGACATCTCATTCATTTTATATGTGTAGATGGTTGAATGTTGATCATCGAACATTTTATATCTGGAAGCTTCGTTCCCCAAATATTCATCCCTCATTAATAGACCAAAATACAAATATTTTTCTGGACAACACTTCTCAGTTGAAGACTAAACATTGATATTTTGAATAGTATGTTCCATATTTAGTCTGCGCAAAACCCCTGCGCAGAACTTTCTGGCTGACCCACCTCCTCCTCCGGTATTTTGTGGCTCGTGAATAAAGTCCGAACAAACAATTCTGATTTAAATCCATAATATTGGGTCTAGCTTCACTCATATTTCATTGCTAGTAACAAATAATGTATAGCTTATGGTGCACAACCGAAAAAGTGGTTTTCACGAAATATTTTACCGATTGGGCTAAAACTTAGTATCTAGGGTTTCCATAAGTTCTCCCCGAGGAGTTTTTAGAATTAGACATCTAATACTAAAATTAAGGGTATTTTACTGAAGGGCAAAAAGAGAAAAAATTAACGTTTTCAAAATTCTCTCTAACGATTTTTAGTTACAGTTAATATCTATGCATTGTTTAACAATACACACTCAATGGCAATTCTGGTTTTGACATGAAAATTACTTTTAATGGTATTTTAGAGAATAATAAATTTCCAATTTTGATAATATCTTTGCAATTATCTTATCATTTTTAAGTTGTAGTACAATTGAAAATCACACTATTTAATCATGACCATATTTAAAAAAATAAAATCAACAGTTTCTGAGCTCCATGCAAACATACATAGCCTATATATTTAAAGGAATACTTTGAAATGTCAAATTTATTATTATGTTCTTTGAAATACAAAGGTATTCTTCTTTTCTCAATGTTTATATAACAGTGTGTATTATTTCATTAAGGGTATTTGGCGGAGTGTTTCTGTAACACTTTATACTATTTTGTTTCACAAATCTTACAAAATGTTAGTAGAGGTTTCTATTTTAAGATAAGAGAGAGAGAAATTCTATGCGGTGCACCGTACCATTTATTTTACACCTGTTCTGTCTATTCGCATATCTACACAAATGGGCTAGAAATGGAGATGGTAGAATTTACAGGAAATTTGGCCAAATATAAGTTGAAGGAAGTGAGAAGCACTTTAGAAAAACCCACATTCAGTACTCCCCATCATTTATAGTCCAGTCCATCGTAAGATTGACGCATTAGACAAAACAGGTCCAATCCACGGCTTTCGAGTTCGTTCTGTGCTGCCTATCAGATCAAATTAAAATACTTCAAATTGCAGAAATTTAACAACAAACTTGATTTTTTGAGCTAACCACTTCTATTTTAGTGTTTTCTTTCAAATTAATTATTTGTAAAATGTATACAGGGTGTTCAGCGACTCAATGCCCCAACTGCACATGTATCTAGGGCTTTTAGTTTCCGAAAAACCTGTATAATCATGTATTTGTAAAATTAAATGATAATGCGATTAAATTGTTATTATATTTGGACATTAATTTCTACAAACTTTATGTGTGGCCCCCGGCCAACTTCCCATGAACTTATGCGCTCCTCAGTCGGGGGTAGGTTACACATTACTGCCTTAAACCATGTGACAACCGATAAAGGTAATTCTTAAAAGTTAAAAACACAAACTTTCCAATTAAGACGTAATAATTCGCGTTGTTGGGTGCGTGGTCTGAATGTTAAGCTCTTTTAGTCTGTTTTACAGATGATGAGGAGGTGAGGGTTTGAAACCAAGCTTGATGTACAGTACTTAAGTTGTTTTTACAAAATTGTTTCTTACTCTCTCTCTCTCCACGCAAATGCGAGTATACTTGCTCTATGCTCTACGGGTAATGAGACATGATGGAAAATAAATTATACATTATGGAGAACTTATTTCTAGAATTATCTACAAGCCTATTTTTTCTACTAAGATCTCTAAAAATACTTACCTTAAGGTGGGAGTGTAGGAAAGGCGACAAAAGGGAAGGATTATCTCTTTTTTTTTATATAAAAACATTGTTTTGGTCAAAATATATACAATATCTCTTCAGTACAAACATATAGTTTAATTTTCTTCACATTGTGACCTCAACATTTATTGAATATCTGTCAAGGCCACCTTGGAATTTAATGACAACTTTTTCTCTTCATTTATAAAGCTTATAATCAAATGCTAATATGCTCAAAACTGAGAAGAATTTAAGTGAGAGAGAGACACACACACACAGAGAAAGATACAGAGAGAGAGAGAAGGCTGGAAACCAAGGAAGAAATTTACATTCTTTTCATAAACTGACCAAAGGGGTTCAATAGAGTGAAGTGGTAGAAACTGATGGAAATACTCAGAAATATCGGCATCAACTGGAGGGAAAAAAGGCTAATTGCAAACCTGTACCTGGGATGTTGAGTGAAGATGAGGCAGAATGATGGAGAGACCAACAGCGTAGATATAGGATGAGGAGTGAATCAGGGATGCTGTTTGTCACCCAGTCTGTTCAACTTGTATGGTGGGTGGCTGGTAAGGGAATTTCTGGAGGTAAGTGGCACTTTCAGGATAGGAGGACTTATTATGAAATCTTCTTTAAAGTGTTGGGGCATCTATATTTTTAAATACTGTTGTAATAACACTGTAAAATATTTCACTCAATTATAATTTTAGTTTAGTTTTATAATATAGTAATAGTTTGCTTCACTTATTTGTAATTCTATATCTTTTTGTTTGCTTTTTAATAAATTTATTTGTTAAACTTGTATATTTCTGTGATGCATCTTCCTTCCCTATCCTTCATCAAGTATAACTTATTTAATTATGTAATAGTAACCGTATTTTTACTTTCTCTCTATCTTACAGGTAGAGAAAGTATGGTGATCGTCAAAAAAATCGAACTCTAGATTTTGATGAAT
>CABFWB010002626.1:91270-101444 GCA_902151455.1 Timema bartmani | reverse complement strand
AAAACCACTTTTTCGGATTCAGGAAGTCATGAAACGTCAAAATTCATCAAAATCTCGAGTTCGATCTTTTTGACGATCACAATACTTTCTCTACCTGTAAGATAGAGAGAAAGTAAAAATCAACGGAGCTCAAAGGCTTTGGTAAATGCAAAGACTTCAGTTATTACTTCGTATTTAGACTCTATTCTTTAGCTCCTGCCTCCTGAGGAAACCAAAATACGTATAATTTGGCCAATAGATGCTCAATATTTTTACAAAGCACAATATATAATTTAACTTTTTGAAAATCCATTCAAAGAAAACATAATAAATCGTTAGAAATCCTAATAAACCTAACCAAACAAAGTCCAAATCAACACACTCGGATTTTACCAAACCACTCTGAACTTAACCAAACCTTGCAATACATTTCATGCGACGTTCAACATCACAGTATTTATTTACTTAACTTAATCAAACCTTCATTAATCAATGTTAACCCTAGGTACAGATAGCTTATGTAACTGATTCTGGAATAAGAGCTCGAAAGAAAAAATAGTGTATTGATTAGAAAATACAATAAACTATAAATAAAAGACTTTGCACATCCTATTTGTTCATTTTCCAGTTTGGAATGTTTCTCTTCTGAAACGCAAGGCTCTTAAAATATTTTGTCATTCTGCCGTGACGTTTGTGTTGGACTCAAGAGCCTCGACAAACGCCCCCTAAAAGATGTAAAGCTCATTGTCAAGTACTCGAGACCTCGAGACTGAATGGCTTGTGGAATATTGAAATTGTGAAAAGCCTCAATGATCGCCGGCGCATCTTACAAAGGCCCGGTAGTCGCGAGCCTATTGTTGTGTTGCGCAAGCGACAGAGGTGTCAACGTTGAGTCAGATGTATGAATGAGTACAAACGAAGGGGGCGGGCACTTTGATGTCATAGGGGTGGCCCGGTAGGGGGTGAAAGTCCCATGTGTATTCACCCACAAACCCTCCTTTTGGTTTCGTTTTGTTTGCTGAGTATTCTTACTGATGTATTCAGTAATTCCCTGAGTTTTTCCATAGTTTATTATTAGTATTCTTGTTTGACAAGCAAGAATTTTTTCTCAAGTTACACTAAGTTTACTACTAGTCTTTACTGAGAGGTAAGGGACTCATCTTGAAGATAGTGGTTCGACTCCTAGTCGTGGATGACAGTTAATATTGATTTATAATATCGCCCCACATCAAGATAGTTAAAACTACTTGAACAAGTATGCATATATATTTAAAAAAGTAATACAAAATATTTTGGAAATATTTAGCTAAACTACATTGTTGTAATTGAAAATGACAAATGGCTTTCTTTCAATCAAGTTAATCTAGATGGTTTCACTTTAAATATATCTTGCCTTGTCCTGGCAGATACTGTAGGCCTACCAAAAATGAAGTAAAGATTTGCTTACATAAATAATGGATTTATCACATATTTCATATAGTAAGATATTAAGTTTGTAATATGACACAAGTTTTTCAAGAGTTGCCCTTAATTTAATTAAAAATCTGACAACAAATTAAACTTGTGCACTCTCTTGTAGAAATATCCAAGGTCTTTATTTATCTAAAACAATCACATATAAAATTACGTTTTTTAGGCACTTGAAAGTTTTGTAATACCAGCACATGTTTTCTTGGTCAAAATGCACATTGAGCCACTTTTATCTTGACTGCTAGTGCACCAATATAAATCCCTAGATAGGATTACAAGTTATCACTAGTAGCCGGTGACATATCAGACCCCTTTATATAGTGTTTAAAGAATAGTTTCTAAAACTTAAATATGAACTACTCGAGTAACTTTTTTACATTATAATTAGCTATTAACAAACTCTTTTCAGATGATCATATTGTGTATCTAGTAAATTAATTAGGATCGGGTCGGGTAAAAAAGGAAAAAAAAATTTCCATTGGTTTGTTTGCGTAAAAGAGTTTTTTATTTCCTTCAGAAGCCATCTGTTAAAAAGGTCACTGGTTCTGAGTTACAAAAATAAACACTGTCCAAGGAGTGGACAGATAAAGAAACAATTTTCTAACAAGTGTGACAAGAAAAACACAGGAAGTACCCCAGGGAGAGGGGACTAAGGACTGCAAGTAGTTCCAAGAAAATAGATTCACGCAAGAGAACTTCTGTTTGTGGGTGAATGGAAGGTCTGATATATGTTAGAGAAGACCTTAAAGACAGTCATAAGATTTTTTTTTTACTAAGGTTATTTTTAAGTCAGCCATACAAAAACTGTGATGTGCCAATTCTACTCCATATTTAAAAACACTGCTACTGTTGGTCACACGGTCTATGGCGTAAATCTCACAATACTAGATTACCATTTAGAGGGGGGAAGAGGGAAAAGTGATTTCAAGGTTTAAAATCTTAATTGGGTGCAATGGGGTCGCCATCCACATGAAGCTTATCCCTGGGTTTTTTCGCATAATTTCATGACTATTAAATGAATCTTTTATTTTTAATCTCAAAATATAATATTTTTTACCTTATCCATAATAAATTTTAAAAATATGGTTTTTATCTTTCAGAACTTCCCTGGTCCCGGGAAATATCTCAAAGCTCTCCCCGAATCCCAGAAAATTTAAATTGCGAAAAAATCAGTATTCTATTGACAGTTTCCTATAGAGATAATTTAATTTAATATTTGTAGACTATAGGTGGAACATTAAAGTTAAGAAAGAACCGTATGATTTATAAATGTACTTTATAAACCAACTATACAATTATTATCATTATTATTATTTATATGAAACTAAATATTAATACTCAACATCAATACCTACATTTTTATCAATTGTGTTAATACATTTTTACCATCTATCCATATGATCATTTGGGTGTTTCATAGTAATCTGTGAAAAGTATCACATATTTTCTTCGGTTTAAAAAAAATCTTTTATTAACAATTATTTTAGGACTTTGGTTTTTAAAACGTAGCCTATTTAGGGCCACGCTATTCTATTAAATTTTTAATTTGGAAAAAAAACCTCGTTATATTTTCCGAAATATTGAACAAACAAGCTATGCTATGGGTTTGCTAATTGATCCGACGGACGAATTTTTACATCCCATTTTATGAGATGATCTTGCAAGATATATTGATGAGTAACCAACTCAGAATATGGCCAGTAAAATGTTTTAAAATACCCCATATTATTTCATTACCAATATTATTTAGTAGATTGGTGATATTTTCATACATATTTTTGTTTATGTTTTAAAAGAAAAAGGAAAGATTAATCAAAAACTCACTGACATCATTTTGTGAGGTTTAGGACAATCCATTCTCTTTAGTGTAGTTACCACTTTACAACTTTGCTTGTAATAGTAATATTATCCATAGGTTTATACTATAAACTATCTTTATCTAAGAAATATAAATATGAAAGCTCTTGTTTACGTGAGTGTATCAAACAACTTGCTAGAAATCTTATAGAAACAACTTTAGTTAGGCCCTTATCAAATTCATATACTACTTAATTCACTCTTGTGGTAAGAGTAGGTACCTTAAAATGTACTAGAATATTAAAATTTGGCAAAAAAATATCTTAATTACAACTATAAAAAAGCTTATCTAAAAAGATGTTTGTTTAAAATTCACGTGTGATAAAAATAATAAATCTTGTCATATGACATTGATTTTACCCCTGAATCATGAATAAATAGTTAAGTACTCGCTTCATAGTTTAAGAAAGGAAGGCACTATGATATGATTAAAATAAATTTTAACACACGTTTGCTTATTGAGAGTAAAAAAAAAAAATCTAACCATATCAGTGAAATCTACCTCTTGTCTCATTCCGATACATTAACCATGTTGCCAAAACAGCTGACTTCAAGTCAGAACACTTTTCTTAAAATGAATGTTGTTAAATAAAATGATCTAATATCTACTCGTGTATTTACATTTGTATTCCTAGGGATAGATTAATCTATTCAAACATTCATTATGTGACATGACTCTGGCGAAAATATGTAAAAATATCGTTTCAAGTCGAAAATCCTCGAATAAGAAGGTCAAAAAAAAAAAAGAAGAGGTACGGTTTTCATCGTTCCTGGCAGGGGGTCTTAGGGGTTTGACTGCCCCACGGGGGGTGAGACCAAATAATGATGCCCCTTACCACCCAATGGGCCTTTGCTCTTGAGTCAAAATGAAAACTAAGTAGAAAGAGCGGGGGGCTAGTCATGGATTTTAACAAGACTTTGGAATAACGAGAGCCTTACACATATTTATGAACAATTAATACTCTAGTTAGGATTATAGCTATTTACATACTTTTTTCGTTCATTTTTACTCGTTATCCCTGCTTTATAAGGTCTTGTTTGTGTTTTTAATACCTCTACGGCCAACCCCTTGACCGAAAGGTTCAAGAACACGAGTAAAGGTCCCTGGTTTAATCCCCGCGGGGTGTCTGAACAAATATATACATATATAGTAGAATGAACACTTAAGGGATAATTTTGAAAGAAAAACGTTATAACAGCTAAAGGCGCCCTCATTTTTATTTTAAGGGTACCACCTACTGGAACAATGAGATATGTGGTGGACATCCATAAATACCGCATTATTCAAGAATCTCTCAAAGTATGATTCATGTTAAGTAGATTAAAAACCCTACATTTTTAGATTTATAATAAAAAAAAGTAAATTGATTAAATTGGTTAATTTTCAACAATATTTCCCTTAAAAAATTAAATAGTTCAAAACTTCCAAGCGTTCTCATACAACAGATTTAAACAGAAAACTTAAATATTAATACATGTTTTAATGGTTTAGAACTTCTTTTCCTTAAGATTGTCGTGTGATGATTTTTTCCCTTCAATGTGACGCCTTTAAGCACACACACTAATATAATCTAAATACAGTGGATCACAACTGATTTCATTTTTCTCTAATATGGATGGTTACAATGTTTGTCATTCAGCTATGAAAATAAGTCTAATGATAGGGGATTTATTTAAATGTATTTTATAGCTATAATTTATAAAATATTGCAGATTGTTACCAAATACACATTAAACTTTTTAATTTTACACACAAACCATTTTATGGAAGGTTTTTTTTTTTGTTAGTTGCAACTAACAATACCGGGATATAAAAAACGTCTAAGTGAAACCGTGTTGTATATTTCATAGTAAATAAATCTACTTATTTCGTGATAGTCGCTAACATTTTTTCAGTAAATGTTTCACTGTTGAATTAAGTAATGAGATAAGACATGGCCTGTGTGTATGAATCACTTTCATAAAAGACAAGCGTTTGGGTGGGCGTTTAAATAGAGAAAAAATTAGTTTAGTTACTGGAAAACTTAAAATACCTTCATGTGGTTTATGTTATGTTTAGTTTTATTCCTTTAAACTGCTTTGTTACTGCCTACTAAACCTTCAGCAGGCAAAAAATTGTATTTTTAGAATTTCTGGCAAAGGACACAAAACATTGAATTAGTGATGTGTATGTATTTTTGTGGTAAAATTTCAGTGCAAACTATTAGATTTGTGGAAGTATTTAATTGACTGTAAAGAGAATTCCTATAATTAATCTGAAGCCATCCTATAAATATATTTTAAAGTATTCAAAAATTAGAATATAGGTTAGAAATAATAGTTATGTCAGATATATTTTCCAGAAAATTACAAAATCATATCCAATGTATGAAGCCCTGTAAAAATGGGGAGCTTCGATAGAGCAAATGTGCCATATAAGGATGGAATCAAGTACTTTTTGCTTTAATAGTTTTTAGATATGATTTACAATGTAAGTCACGTATTGATATAATAATTAGGTTCATATAGTGAACTACAGTACTACAAATTAAAAAATCTAATGTGTTATAAAATTATTCCTTTTAGAATAGGGCTTACTTAAATTTTGTATGAATTGCTTAAAAGAATCCTTGATGCTTTGATTTATTAAACATGATATATTTGGTAAGAAGAATTGCCCAACATAAGTAGGCCTACCATGTAGCTTATGTCGTTGTTTGTTTACTACTCGGGTAGGAAAAATCTAAGCTACTTGGAAAGAGCTGGCTTTCAAAGATTCCTCCCATTCACTGTTTTTCAGTCTGAAGGACGCTATTTTATAGTGTGTTAGTTTTGTTACGATTCTATTTTATAAAGTAAATCATAGGGTGTAATAGGCACTAGAACTCGGTTTCAACCAGTCACAAGGTATAGATGTGTGGTAGGCACTACAACTCAGTTTTGACCAGTCACAAGGTATTTATGTGTGGTAAGCACTACAACTCGGTTTTAACCAGTCACAAGGTATAGATGTGTGGTAAGCACTACAACTCAGTTTTGACCAGTCACAAGGTATAGATGTGTGGTAAGCACTACAACTCAGTTTTGACCAGTCACAAGTTGTAAATGTGTGGTATGCACTACAACTCGGTTTTAACCAGTCACAAGGTATAGATGTGTGGTAAGCACTACAACTCGGTTTTAACCAATCACAAGGTATAGATGTGTGGGAGGCACTAAAACTCAGTTTTGACCAGTCACAAGGTGTAAATCTGTGGTAGGCACTACAACTCAGTTTTGACCAGTCACAAGGTATATATGTGTGGTAAGCACTACAACTCGGTTTTAACCAGTCACAAGGTGTAAATGTGTGGTAGGCACTAAAACTCAGTTTTGACCAGTCACAAGGTATATATGTGTGGTAGGCACTAAAACTCAGTTTTGACCAGTCACAAGGTATATATGTGTGGTAAGCACTAAAACTCAGTTTTGACCAGTCACAAGGTGTAAATGTGTGGTAGGCACTACAACTCAGTTTTGACCAGTCACAAGGTATATATGTGTGGTAAGCACTACAACTCAGTTTTGACCAGTCACAAGGTATACATATATAATAGAAATGATATCATATGTAATAACATAATAACCCTCTCTGTGGTCGAATGTCCTAAGGCATCACTCTCGTACTAGACTCGACTGCTCAGCAGAGGTAAATCGCTTGTTCTGGGGGCTGTTTTCCCTAAATGTTTCGCCATTCTACCTCCACGCTAATGCGTGTACACTTAATCTAAACTCAAACATCCTCATCCTGAAACCTTTAATGTAATATACATTAGTGCATAACACGAACAGGTACAAAAACAAAAACATAGCACCCAGGTAGGATACCTAACAAAATCGTGATTTACCGTGTCACAAAAATTGATTGAAACTCACTTAAATTTGGCAATGTATAAAAATAATTTTTTTAAATTTATTCATTAAAAAGTTAATGGAAAATCCTATCAAAAGCTTCCTAAAGGCTTAATATCTACTTCCTTATATTATTATTATTAGCATCGCGTCTTACTACCCGTTCGGGTTATACGACCTTACGCTAATGTGTAATGGTAGGGTGATTGTGAGATGAAATGGAGGACCTACAGTTTAACGTGGAATCCGAACCACGGTAGAGGCCTGGCATTCCTCACATTCACAAGTTGTGATTAATACACGTCTTGTCAGAGGTGAAGGAAGGGTTTGGCAATCAGACAAATCTGTGCCGGGACCGAGGATTGAACCCCGGACCCTCAGCACAGAAGTCTGACACCTTACCCCTAGACCACCAGGTCACCTACTTCCTTATAAATTACTCTTTATTTATTTTTACATTATCAATTAAACGGACTAAGACTATAGATATAATTTTGATATATCTATTTACGTCATTATATCCGATACCTTATCTCAGTCGGTAGCATACCTTCCTACTGAGCTAAAGGTCACGGGTTCGATTCCTGGCATGGCCGAAAATATATCGTTGATGACATGTGGTTTTACCCTTTAACATTGATAAATTAATGGCCGGGGTCTGGATGCTGTACCTGTCCTAGTCTTAAGCTAGATTATAATGCATATGAAGCTAAGACAGGCCTACCAATCCAGTAGTGGAAACTATATGGTTTGAATAAAACATTGACCCAGGCGACGCGCTGGAAACAGTAATGGATGTAACATTGACGTCATTGTAGCAACACGAGTCTTCAACAACCAGTCCTCAAATAACGGGCTTTAGATTGTACCTGGCACGCCGAATATAGTACAATATAATCTAGAGTTAAATAATAAATAACCCGCGAGTACCTACAACGACCAAGGTGTATATCGAGCTGATCAGGATCCAAACATGGGACTTCCGGCGGAAATACAATACGTGCGGCAAGAAGTACACTTTGCCTGGACTTTAGCCTAAAGCTCTTCGTCACAGATGAACCAAACTAGACGCTGTAGACTTAAACTTAACGTTCTAAAATCATTAATGTCTTTGTTTGCAAACGAAATATTAACCAATTAAATATTTTTATTTTCAAATAAGTAATACGTAAAAAAAAAAGTGTTAAAAGAAAACACTGCAAATATCAATGTTGAATATGTAAATTAAAGGCTTAACATATTATTAGAAATATTCATACTGTGGAATTTGAATCCATAAACACAGTAAGACTTATACGCAAGGCCACCGTTGTAATTATGCCCTACGACCAAACTTAAGAAGACAGTAAAACTTAAAATATAGTCTTGAAGCAGGTAATGAACATTTAAAATGCACGTGGTCATTCATAACCAGAACTTGTTTTGAGCTTTAAAGCCCATTACACTTTGAATTTAAATGACTCCATTATTATTAAGCTAACTTTTTTTTTTAATATTTCCGAATTATAATTTTTTAGACACGCGATCGAGTTTCATAGATGAATTATAATGGGTTTGGTCTCAGTGTATTTGATACGTAATTACAAGCGATATTTATAGTCATCAGAAATCAATCGCTTCTACACACACTCTTCTAGCACTCTAACGTTAATCTTGGTTCTCTAATAGTTGGCAAGCCACTTGAATATTAATATAATATGAAGTAATGAAATTAAAGAGAGTAGTTTAAATAAATTATTTTGGTAGCATTTTTACAGTGAGACCGCCTCTGTGGTGTAATGGTCAGAACTCCTGACTACAGTTTCAAAGGTCCCGGGTTCGATCCCTAACGCTTACAGATTTTTCTGCGAAGCAGTGGGTCTAAAACGGGGTCAACTCAACCAATTGAGGAGCTATTTGGATTAAGAAAAAGAAGAAGAGGTTCCGGTTAGTAAAACTGAGATTAAAGTACAAAGGGATCGTCGTGTTGACACCATGACACCCTCTATCCGCAAATGTTGGCACTATATTCGCCAACATGCAGCGGTTACTTGGTTTGTATAGCTAGATTGCAGGCTGACTCTTACTACCCGTCTGGATTATTTACATATTTAGATTAATAGGGTAAGGATATGAAAGGTAAAAGTTTAGAGTAATTTTACCCCAACTTGAATGAAGATAACAAGAAAAACCCTTTTTTTAAAAGCAAAAATAATTGTAGCTTAAATAATATTATCAGTTATGACAAGTATATTTTTTTCGTTTCTTTATATCCATTATCTCAATAGATCCTTATTTCAATAGATTAAGGTATTATATTGTTTTTTATATAGATTTTATATAAAGTATAATAATTTAATATTTTTTATCTATGACGATACAAACAACACTTGCTAACATTATTCATAAAAATATGATTGTTTTTAACTAGCGAATTTTATAATCCACTTTTGCATTTAATATTTATAATTTCCGCAGGATTTCTTATACTCATACATGCATATCACAAATTATTAGCCTATTATATTATTTTTTTTCAAAGCCTTTTGAAGATTTCACACGGTTTTATTAATATAAGAGGCAATAATCTAGGTTTGAAATCAAAGTGATACCATTTCAATTAAAAAAAATGAACATGAAGAAAGAATGTTAAAACCAAAAATCTCATGTGTCAAGATCCCTTCAGACGCGCATGGCTGTGATTCCCCCTACCCCCCTTTTCACACCAACTTTCCCGTCAATGGCGAAACACTCTAATGCAAGCGCAGCGTCTTAGGCCACTCGACCACTGCTGGGGGGCGTTATCCCCGTTTAATTAATAATCTCAACATGGGATGCTCATAAATAAAAGAGTGATTTTTTCCCAAACTTAATGTCACTGGGTAAAGTAGACCTTCTAACACTGGTTTTTTTTCTTGTTGTAATGCGAAACCCGATAATTATTGTTTGTGTGAGAATCGTGGCCACCCAATCTTTTCTTAATAATCCACACGGTATTCCTGTCTTCCCCCCCCCCCCC